>CM068956.1:1954716-1979903 GCA_035128595.1 Eptatretus atami | reverse complement strand
TAAGAATGGTCATTCGGAGGTCCCCATCCCACAATCTGATGAGTTTAGCTCTCAAACCTTTTGTACTCGAGATGTAAAACAAATCTCTGTAAGCTCCCAGATTATGATGTTTCATTGCAGGAAAAAGCGTTATTTTAATACACTACATGTCCAAATGTGATCGTATTTGCTTTTTCTTCTGGGACGCTTCATTTTGACGGTACAGCCTCGTGAGGGTGCCAAAATCTGAAGCCTCGGCCTAGTATCAGCTGTGCTAGCAGCGACATAGCCCATCCTTCAACGGCTTGTTGATGGACACATCGAGGGGCTGCAGGAGGGATGGCATCCCGCCTGGGATGATGACGAGATCGGTGTTGGTCAGACGGAGCAGTGGAGCAAAAAGAGCCTTGTGGCTCTATAAACGCTATTAAACACAAAAGAAGAAGAACACGTGGTGTCACATCAAAAGAGAAATTATTCACAACAGCTAGAGCCTAATAACGGAGCACCCACCTCAAATAAGCTTGCGTGGCAAGCTTCCCTCGTATGTTGTGCTCAAGAGGAAGACACTGCCCAAAGATAAGTTTCCAGCTAGCGTCAATGTTTGTGCACAGCAGAAAGGGTGGATCGATGAGGGATTGGTCCAGGACTGGGTGTGCACGGTCTGGAGTAGTAGGCCGGATGGCGGTCTCTCCCGACAATGGAGCATGCTAGTCCTGGATGCGTTGAGTTGTCACAAGACTGATGACACCAAAGCGCTGCTCCGTCTGACAAACACCGATCTCGTCATCATCCCAGGCGGGATGCCATCGCTCCTGCAGTCCCTCGATGTGTCCATCAACAAGCCGTTGAAGGATGGGATGGGTCACAGCTAGTCTGACTGGATAATGAGTGAGGAGAAGACCTACACCAAGAGTGGGAGGATGAGAAAGGTCGACTTTCTAGATTGTCATTGTGTGGGAGGAGATACCGTTGGACATCATCAAGCAAGTATTTCTGAAATGCTGCATCTCCAACAACATGGACGGCACAGAGGACGACATCATTTGGGAGGAGGAGGTTGCAAATGACGGTGACAGCGGCATGGACAGTGACGGGGACTTGCTCTACATTGATTCGGACAAGGAGTGACATGCCGTCTTCAACGAGGAAAGCGTTCATGAGGATTTCCTTGGGTTTAGCTGAAAAGCTTAATCAAACCCAAACGGCCCTTTTTAGGGCCACAAACCCACAAGAAATATGTATGATACTGGTATGAATCCTTTCCTTTTTCGAGAAACAAAAAAAGAATTCTCTTTTGTCATATTAAAAAATAAGAAAGAAAAATAAAAACTTCTTGGTATCTTCTCCTCTCTCTTCATCTTCTTGAAAATAAGAATATTGTTAGACGAAATTAAGTGGACATGGGAGTAAGCATGTTGATACCTCCGTCACTTTGTCCGTACAAAGTTAATGTAGAAACATAATTAGATATAGATCAGAAAATAAAATTATCAATATATTCATTTATTTTGAGGGTGAAAAACATGGGTGCGGTTAATACACTGGAAAAGGTTGTTTGTTTTTGAGGGTGAAAAACATAGGTGCGGTTAATACACGGCCGCGGTTTATACACCGGAAAATACAGTATTTACTTTAAGCAAGGCAATGACACCCAACTCAACAGCTGGTGGATGAGCCTGGAACAGCCGCTCAAAGTAACCGGCCCAGCGGGCCTTCACTTCGGACTCCTCTGTCAAGAGCCCACCACCCTCTACTCTAATTGCAATACACCGAGGGATGGGCTTGGATGAACGCAATGCGCGAATTCCCCTGTAATCAGGACAAGAATCACTTCACCACAGGTGATGCTCTTCCCCATCACAGATTCCTCACACACAGGCATCCTTGTCCACCCTTAGTACACGGACAGTTTTACACCTCAGCTCTGCCATTCAACCTGGCCATGCAACTCTGATCAATGGTATCCAGTGTCCCTTGAGAGACAAAATTCTTCTTCGCCCTCCAGGGATTTCCAAGACATCCACTGGCAACATCAAGGACGGTGGTCTTGAAGGCACTCTTCAACTCTTCAGGATCACCCAAAGCACCCAGACCCCCCAAATCTCCACTCAGCCTGTTCGCAAACTCCTCAGCTCCCTCTTATCGTTGAGCTTGCCAACATCCAGCCTTGGCTGGATGGTACCATTCTCCTGGATTTAAGGTGCAACTTCAGATTGCTACAACAAGCCAGTGGTCAGTATTGAGGAACTGAGCACTCTGGTAGACTCTGCAGTTCTGGATCATCCCAGCGACCGTCAACAAGGACATGGTCAATCTCCTTTGCCACACCGCCAGCATTGGAATACCAAGTCCAGTGATGAGCCTGTGGACACTGAAACCATGAACCAGCCACCCTCAGCCCATGACCTCTTGCAAAGTCAAGAAACTTAGTGCTATTCTGAATAACGGTTCTTGTCAGAAATATCACAGAATAACGGTTCTTGTCAGAGTATTCTCGATACGAAAAAGGCGGGAAAAATAAAACTAGAATGGCCGAGTTATCAAGAAAAAGAACAAGGCGGGTTGTCAGTTTCGTGATTTGTAGAACCGAGCGTTAAAGCCAAGACCACGAAGATTTCTGGTAGATTTGACTCTTGATAAGATGAATTGAGCATTCCACTTAAGTATAATCTGGATATTCGTGAAATTGGAGGTTGAATATTGTGTTTTCTACCTTGGCACTGGGATGTGCGTGTGTGTGTGTGCGTGTGCGTGCGCGCGCGTGCGCGCACGCGCGGTCATAAAGCATCACATGTCATTCTCTTTGCAAACTCCCCCTCCTCCCCTCACCTTTCTCTCTCCCACTCCCTCTCTCTAACCCCCCTCTCCCACATCCTCAACTCCCCCACCCCTCCTCACTCAACTTTCCCACCTCTCTCACCCCCTCCTCACTTCCCTCTCCCCCTCCCTCTGTCCTCTCCCCCCTCTTTCTCTCAACGGTTGGTATTTGCTGGTACAGCATTGAATAAATTGCAAGGTTTTGAGAGAGGAGCCAGGTACAGTAGGTTGCAGTTCAAAGCAAGCACAACAAGAAAAGAATATGAAACAAAGTTTCAGTATTCCTCTTATTTAAGCATGATCAGATTTTGGTAATACTGTGTAAATAAAGTTAAATATTTTTTTTTTACAGAATGTAGCAATAAGCAGAACAGAGGAAAGTGTGGGCTTCACAGTGATACCTAAATATGAAATAATGGAAATATAGATCAGGTGGTTATACGTACCTAAGTTTCACCAGCTGGGTTGTCGTTGGAAGATGGTACAGAGGTAGAGCACTTACCTTTGACATTTCTCATCTGGGTTTGATTTTCGGCCTAATTGTAAACTGTGATTTCTTCTTCGTAGGCAAGGTGTTACATCACAATTTGTGCCATTCATCAGTTGGATGTTAAGCTGAGGACCCATCCACTGGCATAAGTTGGTGCAAACTAACAATCCAGGTTTCTTCAGGGCGCATACAGTCAACCATCAATCCCCTTCAGGTGAAACTCCCAAAATCCAGGATCAATGCTCACTTCCACCAATTTGTTCCTTTTTTTCCCACCTGTGGAACCAACTTCCACATTCTCTTCCATCTCATTCAATTTTCCCACCAAGTCTTCAAGACAGCTGTGCACCACCATCTCAGATCACCTGCCATACAAAACCATGATCTTTTCTCCCCCCTCAACCACCCCTACCCCCAACCGCCAAGCCTATCTCCTCCCAAATTCCAGTTTTTCCTTCCTGAGAGTTTGCTTGTGCATCCATCTTGTCCACCTCATGTGTCCTCCCATAACCCTCATTCCTCCCCACATCCACTGTTTGTCCAAGTCTCCCTCTATTTTGTCCTTCAACTCTGCTGTTGGCATTTTCCCCCTCTCTTTGTTGATCCTTTTGTTATGTTGCATTCTCATCTGTTTCGTGCTCTAGATCTTCCACGAGCCTTAACTCTGTATAAAAAAAAATATATATTTTAAATCACACAATGTCTTTCAGCAAAGTGGGAGAGAAGGTATTGTTGGCCAGCGGCCACTTGGTAAACATTGTAAATTCTGGCCCGAACCTGTACATGGAACTACATCAGCCAATTAATCACACCCCCATGAATTAGGTTACTTCCATGCCCAATATACATACCTAAAAAATATTATCTGGGCTTGAAACATTTTGAGAATGAATGAGGGATCAATGACCAGCATGTCAGTCTTAGGAGCAAGAGGTTTGAGAAAGTTTGTGGAAATCCAAGTTCGAATTTCATGGACAGGAATTTATATAGTTGTGGAAGAGAGTACATTGTCAAGTTCAATGGGCAGGTCCATGCATCATCATCATCATCATCATCATCATCATCATAGCAATGCAAGCCAAGATTAATATTTTGTAAAAATGGTGGATGGTGGATGGTGGATGGTGGATGGTGGATACTTCGACTCCTTGGAGGACTCGGTTTTACATTCTGAAACCTGAATAATGGAGATAACAACAGAGTCCCCTCAGGAATCGAAGTATACACCTTCGTTTTGGTAAAGGATCACGATTCATGGGCTAAATTGTGTTGTTCTCAGAGATTTGTTCCGAGGGCTCTTTTCAGGATCATCACGAAGCCTCGGACAGCCTCCAACTGTAGTTTGTTTGTGGTAATGTTCTCAGGGATAGTTTGTAGGATCTTTGTGAGCTTCTTTATCATTCCCATAGCTCCAATTATCACTGGTTTTTTGGGGGGGGTTTGTGCTCCAAGATCTTTTCCAAGATCTTGTGCTCCAATATTTTCCAAGATCCAAGATTTTGTGCAAGATATTTTCCAAGATCATAGCTCCAAGATCTTGTGCTCAGTTTCCAAGATCTTTTCACTTCATTCTTGAGGTCTTGATATTTGGTCACTTTCTTGATTTCTATGTTATTTAGACCAAAATCATTGGGGACTGAAACCACAATGAACAATGCCTTCTTTTCGTTTTTGTATCTGAGTACGATGTCCGGTCACAGTGCTTTTTTCTGCGTTCATGATGGATGGAATCATCAGGTCGTACGTGAGCATTACTTGTTGGGAGGGAGCGGGATATTGTAATCGTCCGGTTTGTTACTTGGCGAAATCTTCGATTTTGTCAAGTATGTTGGTCTGTTCCGTTTGTTGGTTTGTTTGTTTGTTTGTTTGTCCGGTCGTCTACGGGCAAAATGGCTGGACCAGTCGTTCTTAATTTTTTACACCTGATAGGCAATCCACCTGAGACGGTCCGCGTCCAAACCTCGTCTTAATCGGACTAAACGTCACGACGTGACGTCACACAACGTGAAAACACATTTTTGGACATAACTCAGTGACCGGAAGTCGTAGCGACTTCCGGTTGACGCCAAATTAAACTTCATTCAAATATCTAAATGATTACTAAATGCATCTTATTACAAATTACGTATAGTTTTCGCAAGCGTATGGCATCAAAGTTTAGTCTATTGACGTCATTTAAAAAAAATATTTACGCTCGTGTGCAGCCGAAACTACTGAAGCAATCGTTCTCAAATTTTACACGTGATAGCCAATCTTGCTGAAATCGTCTGGGATCAAATCACGTCATAATCACACTTAACGTCACGACGTTACGTCAAAAAAGGTGAAAACAAGCTTTTGAACATAACTCAGTAACCGGAAGTCGTAGCGACTTCCTGTTGACGCCAAAACAAACTTCAATGGAATATCTAAATGTTTTAAAATGCATGTTAGTACAAATTATGCACAGTTTTCGCAAGCGTATGACGTCAAAAGTTTTTAGCTATTGGCGTGATTTTAAAAAAATTCTATTCGTTCTACAGGTCACAATTCTTAACCGATTTGGATGAAATTTTAACAGCTGATAGAAATCCACAGTGCAAAAGATATGTGACTTTTGGTGATGTTCAAGATCAGGATCTGGATTCTGCATCACTTTATATATTACGCCCATTATAAACCAATGGGGAATTTTGTGAATTACACATGGCTATTTCTCAAACAGTTTTGCACTTATTATATTGAAACTTATACTGTCTATTTATGCATGTAATATTAACATGTGTACAAAGTTTGATCGAATTGACCCAAGGTCAAGGTCAAGGTCACCAAAACATGAAAAACACACATATAAAATTTTGTTTTACAACATATTTCAAACCTGATAACGGGATCGTAAAGCTGGTTGAAAAGCAATGTTCCTAGGTATTTTCAAATATTTTCTACGATCAGAATGAAGGAACAACCACCGATGAAAGTTATTTTAAGAAGTCACATTGGTTTAAAAAAGTAATAGATAAAAAAAATTATTTATAAATAAAATTAAAATTTTAAAAGAAAAAAATAAATAAAAAAGAATAAAAAATAAAAATAAATAAAATAAATTTTTGATATAATTTAAATTTACAATAAATATAAAAAATATTAAAAATTTACTTTTTAAAAATATAAAAAAAAAATATTCAAATATAATAAATTTTAAAATAAAATGTTTATTTTATTTTAATATAAATATAATAATTTATTTTAAAATTAAAATATTATAGATTAATTAAATTTAATAATTAATAAATAAAATTAAATAAAAATAATAAATATGATATATAAAAAGATTTTAATAAAATTAATAAAATTTATAAGAAAAAAAATTTAAATAAAAATATAATAAATTTAAAATATTTATTATTTTTTTTTAAAATTAAATAAATAAATTATAATAATTTTTAAAAAAAAGAATAATATTTTTTTTTTTAATATTTAATTGAAATATTTTTATAATTAAATAAAAATTTTTTAATGAAATTAAAAATAAAATTATTATAAAAAATATTAAAAAAATATAAAAATAAATGTAAAACTATTAAAAAATAAAAAATTTAAAATGAAATTATAAAAAAATTAAAATTAGATAATAAAAAATAAAATTTTAACATAAATAATTAATAATAAACAAAAAAAATTTTAAGAAAAAAAAATAAATATTTGGAAAATTTAAATTTTTTAAATATAATACAAATTATAAAATTATTTATTAAAATAAAATTATTTATAAGAAAATAATTTTTAAAAAAATTAAAAATTATTGATAAAAAATAATTAATAAATTAATTATATTAAAAAATAAAAAAAATAAATTAAAAATTTTATAATAAAATATAAAAATATTATAAATTAAATTATTAAATAAATTTATTTTAAAAATTAAAAAATTAATTTTATATTTTAAAAACTTAAAATAAAAATTTAAATTTTAATTAAAAAATTAAAAGAATAAATTATTAAAAAATAAAAAAATATCATTATTATTTAAAAAATTTAAAATTAATATTTATAATAAATTATGTAAATATAATAAATAAATTTAAAATTAAATAATGATTTTAATATATTAAAATTTAATATTTATATATACATATATTTTATTATATATAAAAAATAAAATTATTTTATATTTAATATTAAAAAAAAAATAATATAATATTATATTAAAATAAAATAATATAAATAATAATATAATTAATAAAATTATAAAAAATTTAATTAATAATTTAATAAATATTAAATTAAATGAATAAAAAATTAAAAAAATTATTATTAAAATTGATAAATATAAAATAACACTTAAATATTATAAATATAAAAATAATAAATAAAAAAAATTTTAATAAGAAATAATTTAAAATTTATAATATATTTTTAAATAAATAAATTCAATATAATATTTATAAAAATATCTATTTAATATTTTTTTATAAAATAATTTTTATATTAATAATTATATAATTTAATAATTAATTATAAAAAATAAAATTATATAAAAATAATAATTTTTATTATAACAAATATAATAATTAATTAAATATTTTAAAATAAATTATTTTCAAAATAATAATATTTTTTATTAATATATATATAAATAAATAAAAATATATTTTATAAAATAATTATATTATAAAAAAAATATTAATTTATTATAATAATTATATTAAAATTATAAATTAAAATTTTATATAAAAATTTCAATTAAAAAAATACAATAATAATAAAATTTGATACTATTAAAATTTTTTTAAATTTTTAAAAAAATAATTATATAATTAAATAATTAAAAAAAATAGAATAAATTAATTAAATAAAATTATATTTATTTTAAATAATTTAAATAATATTATTTATATTGAATATAATTTTAAAATAAATAATTTAATTATTTAAAATAATAATATTTAAAAAATAATTAATAAATATAAATTTATAGAAAATAAATAAAAAAATATTTTAAATTGAAAATAAAATTTAATATTAGAATAAAATTATATAAAAATTTAATAAATATCATTTTATATAAATTATATTATTAAAATATTTAATTTTTATTTAATAAATAAATATAAAATTAATATTAAATTATTTAATTTATTAAATATAATATATAAAAAATAAATAAATTTATTTAATAAAAATTATATTAATATCGAAAATTAATAGTATTTAATTAAATATTTATATATATTAAATATAAAATAAACAATAATAATATTAAAAAAAATTTTATAATTAATTTATAATTAAATTATATTTAATTTAAATATATATATTAATAAATATTAATTATAATTAATATTATTTAAATTAATATTAATTATTTTTTTAATTAATATTTTATTAATTTTAATTATTTTTATAATATATATAAATTATATAATTATTAAAATTATTTAAATATAATAATTATATAATTATATTAAATATAAAAATAAATAATTTGTTTTAAATAAATTATATTATAAAAAATTTTATTATATATATAATATTAATTAAATATATAAATATTAATATTAATTAAATTAGAATAATAAATAATATTAAATATTTAAATAAATTAAATATAAAAAATTATATAATTATTTATATTTTTATATAATAATATTATAAAAAAATTATTAATTATTAAAAAATAAAAATAAAAATTAATTTAATAATAATATTATAAATAATTTAAATTTAAATAATAAATTAAATTAATAAAATTAGTTATATTTAATTTAATATTGAATAAAAATTAATAATATATTAAATAATATAAATTAAATTTATTATATTAAAAAAAATTTAATATTATATTAATAAAATTATAATAAATTTTAATAAAATTTATAATTTTATAAAAATAATAGATTATCTAATAAAATTAATTTATATATAAATAAATATTTTTAATAAAATAAATTAAATAGATAAATATTAAATAAAATAAATAAAATAAATATTATTTTTTATATTAATTAAAATTAATAAATAATAATAATTAAATTTATAATTTAAATATATTATTTTATATAAATAAATTATTTTAATTATTTATTTATTATTTATATAAATTAAAATATTAATAAAAATTATGTATATATTTAATTTATTAAAAATTAATAGATAAATTTAATAAATATTTATATATTTAAAATAAATATAAATTAATATTAATAGATTTTAATTATAAATAATATTTTTATTACATATTATTTTAATTTATAATTATAATTTAGATATAATAAAATTTTATATATGTAATAAATAGAAATAATAAATTATAATAATAATATAATTAATATAATTAATAATTAATATAAAATTTTTAATAAATTATATAAAATAATTATAAATATATTTATTATAAATAATTATATAATATTTTTTATTTATATAAATTATTTAATTATTAATTATAAATTATTAAAAATTATAAATAATTTATAATAATAAAATATTTAAATTATATTTAATATTTTATTATTAATATATAAAAAATTTTTTTTATGTTATATAAATTAAATAAAATAAAATATATATAATAATTAAAAAAAATACTAATATTTAATTTAAAATTAGATTTTTATAAAATATTTTATAATTTTTAAATTTGAAATATATAATATTTATTTTTACTTTAAAAATAATTAAATAAAAAATTATGTTTTTATATTTTAATTAAATAAAATTAGAAAAAAAAATTTTTTATAAATTAAAATTTAAGTTGTTGAATGTCACATGGTGGCTTAAATGAGTTGTGAAAATTTTCAATCTGCTGCCGTTACCATGACAACGCGCGCCTGATAATTGTTATTTGTGATGTCGCGTCATTTTATTAATGTACGAACAAATAAACACCACACATCCATGACATTACAGCTTGGACAACCACACGGAAAGGTCAACTAATTCGCCAAGTGTCGTGCTGAGCACGATTTTTCATTTGTCTGTTTGTTTGTCTGTCTGTCTGTTAGCAACTTTACGGCAAAACGGCTTTAGCATCCACAGGTGGGCAATGAACCTTGGACGACCCATTAACTTTTGGGTCCCATTGGATCAAAGGTCAAGGTCAAGGTCACGAAAAGATCAAAATCGTTTTTCGCTCATAACTTCGTCAAAAATAATCTGATTTACTTCAAACTAAGCTTATAGTGAACCTTATTCTATTTGTCACTTATAATCCTCCCCATTCCTCCAGTGAAAAATGCATATTTGTGAAGATCGGTAGGGTCCGAAGTTTTGGGGGTCATGGCCATCGGTCAAAATTACAAATTTTCCATTAAAACTAAAACATGGTTACGAAAATACAACTTTATGGGAAAACGGCTGGCTCAAAACATGTCAAATTGTATCCACAGGTGGGTAATGAACCTCGGACGACCCCATAACTTTTGGGTCCAATTAGGTCAAAGGTCAAGGTCAGGTCACGAAAAGGTCAAAAGCTTTTTCGCTCATAACTTCGTCAAAAATGGTTTAATTGACTTCAAACTAAGACTAAAATATTCCTTATTCTATTCCTTATAATCAACATTCAGGTTAAGGATATATCAAATTTAAAATTTGATCCCCAAAATAACATTATGCCTTAAATGGGTGGGATTTGTTGTGCCTGGCACCACTTGTTTTTAATTATTGCTTTTGTTTCATGTTTCCATGAGTTTTGTGGAACTGGGATATTGAAATTTCTGCAGATGTGCCAGTGGATTACTCGACATACCTTGTTGTGCCTTTGTGTGTGCAGCTGTTCTGACGTGTTTTTTTTAATCCCGATAGGTGACTCGTGCTTTCTCATTCTACCTTTCAAAACCTACACTCGTCCGATTGGCTCAGTTCTGCCATTTTTTTAAAGCCAATCGTATAGTGTCATTGGTCTTGGCCATTTATAATGATCCGTTCTCCGTCCCAATTGAGCTGACCTCTTCTTAGCCATTCCAACGATCCTTCTTTGTCTATTCTCTATCTGTCCAACTTTTTTTATATATTTCCCTGCTATTTTGGCATTCTCCCAGTTGTCACAATTTATATGTTGGTATTTCATCTTGTATTTTAATTTTGTCTTTTTTTGCAATTGATGGGGCTGTATTAAGTTTGGTTGCACTCGTTCTTGCAGGGTCCGAATGCATAAACAAACAAAAACACAAACTGACAAACCTTTCTTCTTGATGTATTACATTTTGCAGATGATGAGGAGTTTCCTTGTTCTGATATCGAGTTTATTAATTCCCACTTGTGGCCAGTATATTATTCTGCAACTGTATTGGAATACAGGTCCTGCGAGTTGGTTTATAGTTTTGATTTTGTTCCTTGGGGAGGGGTAGGTTTTCATAATCAGCCTCGTTCTACGTAGGTATTCTTTGGTAATTGTTTTGTGCATTTTTTGACATATTTGTTGGCCCTCTTCTGTTGGGGTTTATTTGTAAGATGCTTCATTGTATCTCAGTCGATTTCTATGTTGTCCGTTTTTATTGGTCTACCTTGTATGAATGTGCACTTGCACACTTATCTCGGCCAAATGTGCCATTTGAATGTTGTCAGAGTACCATTTCACAAAGTACACCTCACCTTAGAGCACAGCAGAAGGCTTTTTGCTGTTGTAGGGGTTGTTTCTACAATTGGTGCCCCCAATTTTTAATGGTACCACAGAGTGATTTTTTTTAGACCCCAATAGTATTAAACCACTATTTGGATTTTTTTTTTTACTCCACCACCAAGGGTGGATTGGAGGTCGTTTTCACCCCTGTCTGTCTATGAGCAGGATATCAAAATTTAAATAAATCTGGAGACAGATTCGGACGAAAAAAATGTTGGGTGAGTGACAAGGAAGAATTGATTTGATTTTGGTGAAGATCCGGACCGAGATTTGGATACGAGAATATTTTAAGTGATTCTTCACCATTGAGAGATCGGGCCCGAAACAACACATAGCACGATATCTCAAAATGGTGTCAGGATTTGACAAAACTTTGTGGACAGATTGGGTGTGTGCCGAGGGCGAATTGATTTGATTTTAGTAAAGATCCAGATCCAGATCCTAATACGAGTTAAAAAATATTTTTTAAGTGATTCTTCACCATTGAGAGGTGGCACCAAAGGTGACATGTAGCACAATATCTCAAAAAAATGTGGATGAGTTATGGCAAATCTAGATGGAGGAGTTGGGGGGGTGATAAGAACAAGCCAATTCTATTTTGGTTCAGGTCCGGATCCAGAGCCGGCCTATCAGTGGGAGACAAAACGTACACTGTTCAGCCTGGTGGATGCACTCTTCCGAGTACTTTTCTCATTTCTTCCTGCACTCTCAACACTCAAACTTTCCACACTGTATCAATGTCCGAGCTGTATCTCGGAGCCGGCTAAGACTTTCGGAATGTAATTTTGCATCAATAATGTGAATAGAAAGTACACGGGATTGTCCTAATTTTTTGACGTTGACGTAATTATAGTTATTTTAACATTTTTCACCATAACTTGACTAAAGTTTGTCCGATCGGAATGAAGTTTCCCTCTCCAGATAGCTTAGGGGAAGGTGCATTTACGCTTAATTTACATCATACCCCACCCGGGTTAAAGGTCAAGGTCTTACCCCCATCGGAGTAATAAACCACCAATTAGGTTTTTCTCCCTTTTTTTCTGCCACGTCCGACAACTTTTGGAATTAAATTTTGCATCAATAATGGGAATATAAAGTATGCGGGGTCGACATAATTTTTTGACCATGACGTAATTGTTAAGGTAATGACCCAATTATAGACATTTTAACATTTTTCACCAAAACTTGATTGAGGTTTGTCTGATCAGAACCAAATTGCCCTCTCTAGATAGCAAGCCACATTTACACTTCAATTATATCACACCCCTCTGGGTTGAAGGTCAAGGTCTTACACCCGTAGGAGTACTAAACCACCATTTAGGTTTTTCTCCTTTTTTCTGTCAATGTCCGAGCTGTATCTCGGAGCCAGCTGAAAATTTCGGAATGAAATTTTGTTTCAATAATGGGGGGGGGGGAACAGGAATGTGCTGTGCATCCTGAAGCTCACCTGGATCAGGAGCAACAGTCACTCAAACCCCCTGCAGGCCCCCTTAGACCCTGATTGTTTTTAATGCCATGAACAATCTTTGGTGCATCATGGGTGATGAAGGTTGTGGTCAAGTTTCATTGAAATTGTGTGTGTAGTTTCGGAGAAGAGAGCAAATACCTATTTTGGGGGGCAGTCCTTCTCCAGTGTTACTTGGCCAGCACACTAAGTGTTGGAAGAGCCTCCTGTTACATTGGTATCAATTACATTGACAAACTTTAGCTTTTTTTTTTCATCACGATATTCCATAACACATGAAGAAAAAGCATTTCAACAAGAAAATGATCGTTTACAACAGTCACTTGGTCATTTAATACAGCTAGGAAAAAAGGTCTTACAGGGGCAAAGAAATCCACAAGCCAGGGCTCCTTCTCGTGTCGTGGGAATGTGTCTGGGCCAAGCGTGACAACTGATGAACCGACACTGTCCTTTGCAAAACCAAGTATTTCATACAGGTTGTTCTGACCTAAAACAAAACATTAGAGAGCAGGAAAACATGAATATGGTAACAACAATGGTAGGACAACAAATGTCACTTTTTATCAAATAATACACTGTATAATGTGAAAAACTTATGGTCTCGTCCCTTTAGTTGACAATATCATATGGTTGATAATAAGAGTGGACAAAAACAAATCTCAAGTTGTCTTTAAGTAGTTGATCATAAATATGATCTAATCAAGTTGAGATAATGTCATGAGGAATATACAGTATATCTGCAATATGAAAGCGAAATGTCCAATGGTTTTTGAAATATTGCGTAAACAAAAGTATATGGACGGATGATCGTGTAGTCAGTCGGAGCTCATTTTAATGTCCACCTTCTCCGACATTGTCGGAAGTGTGGGGGGCAAAAAATTAAAATAAAACCGCTCCACCAACATCCAGCAGCTTTTGCACACGTGTTGGGGGTACCCGGGTTCAGGTTAAGGACACAACCGATCCCACCCTCCCCCTCTGCAAGACAATTCTCTGTATGTATGTGTTTGTACATCTTAAAATCAAGAAACTGACCTCAAACAAGGAAAGGAGGCTATTTGGCCCATCACTGTCATGGTGCACTCTCGGGTTAATTTTTTTCTGCAGCTTTAAACACGGATTTTCTTGACGGTTTACTGAAGACTAAATGACCCCACCTTGATTGGGTGACCCAGGTTGTGCAATGATATCTGGACATACTTTGATAAATATTTTGTGTACAGAGTACCTAGAGTAGGATTTCATGTTAATTTCTCACAATTTCTGAAACTTTGTGTCTTCTCATTTCCAAAGCTTAGACCACAGCAAGATTTACCCACTAACAATGCTGGCTTGCAATGACGGTTCATTTTGGCTGCAGATATTGAGTGCTATTCTCAAGTAAAGTATGTACGAGATTGTACAAGCCATATTGGAAGTGTTATAGGATCTATGTGTTGTGTATCATTGGCAATGCTGGCATCCAAAATCTGGAGTGGAGGTTGGGGAAGTCAAACATGGGGCAACCTGTTATTTCCAGGGGTGGAGGTCATACAGTTGGCTTCACTTACAGCCAAATAATCAGTTGTGGTGGTGATTTATAGATCAAATATACATAAGTGATATTACTATAACAGGGTGCACAAACAGTAGAACCACAAACCCAAAAGACAATAGCACACAAATATAAACAAAGATACTGCATATAGCATATAGCCATATACAGTGGAAACTAAAATATATGAAACAAGAAATTGAACCAAAAGGAAAAAGAAAACAAAATAATCAATGAGCTTACAACAGAAAGATACTTGTATTTGGAAACCAATGAATGACGCAGTTGACAAAAACGTCCAAGTCAACACCGAGTGCCCTTTTTGTGTATGCTTATGATGGCCAAAGAGTGTACTGTCCAACATGGTGCTTCACAGATGGTTTTTGATAAGTCTCAATGTTCTGAAAGTTCTCTCACATCCAGCCATCGTGAAAGGGAGAGTTATTCCAATGGTCAATGTACTGCAAATTTGGTGAATGCCAAACACAGACGCTTTAGACATCGAGCGAACTCTTGCACGCATTCAAAGCTTAGTTCTGCACGCTCAATCATTCATTTAGCTTGTCATCTCTCATTTTGAAGTCTTCTGGATTAAGGGCATAGTGTGATGCAAAGGGCTGGACTATTTCAAGGTCCATTAATTTGTGTGAACAATGATTAAGAGCAGAAAGTGATCAATAGAGAGCTAAGTTACCAGAAAAGAATCTTTTCATTTCATTCATAAACACACTGACCACTGGAAACAAGACCACCATTTTCATACTTGAGATAAATCAGATACAGATTCATGTTTACCGAGCGACATGAGAACAACTAAGTCTTCGACAAGGACCAACATTTAACCACTCGTCCCAACTCTCTTTCTCACATGTGGTGATTTCAATTGTCACCATGCAACTTCGCTGGGTGTTGGTACCTCTCTCACCAGTCATGGCACTTCAGCAAAGGACTTCTATGACTCTATGGGACTTCTATGACTCAATCTGTGAACTTTCCAACCCAGATTTCTCCCAATGGCAAACCCTCCCTTCCAGACCTGGGTGATGACCAACTTTCCTGCCAATGTCTCCTGATATCCCTCTGCTCTAACTGGTTCATCTGATCATGTGCTTGAGAAGGTCGACATTTCTCTAGCCATTCTCAGAGAACAGTCTCAATGCCAACGACTGACAGTTCACTCAGGAAAACTGGCAATGATGGCAAATAGCTATCTCACTTCAGGACTGGTCTCCCATATCTACTGCTCAACTGGGAATTCTTCCACAGAAACATGCTCTCTCTTACAACACCCATTCATCCCATCTCGTCTTAAATTATCATACCCATTCTCCCCCCCCCCCTCCCGCCCATGGTACACTGAATCTTGTGCTGGGGTACATGCCTTCACACAACTGACCTTCTCTTCCTGGAAGGAACATCTGACCGAAGACAACCTCAGATCATTCCAGAAAGCCCACGCAATTGTGTGACCACTCTCAGGAGAACCAGAAAACGACATCTGTCCAACCTCAAGAATGAACTTTCAAACTTGTGTCCATTCACTAACACCTGTTGGTACCTGGTTAAGTCTCTGTCTCTGCAGTATGATCCATTTCCATCCCTTCCCTCACTTCAAATAGTAACACTCTCATAACCTAAGTGCAGCACTCAACATAATCCCTTCATCTCCTCCCCATGTCAAGGCTGGAGTACAGTCATCCCCTGTTATCGCGGGGGTTACGTTCCACCCCCCCCCCCCCCCGTGAGAAGTGAAAATCCCGATGAATGGACGCCTCCCCAAAAAATGCTAAAATGCCTATTTTTTTATTAAAAACGCGGTGTATAAACACGATTGGGTTTGATTTATATCGAGTGATTATTAAACGCTGGGTGGTGTATAGACACGATTGGGTTTGATTTATATCGAGTGATTATTAAACGCTTGGCGGTGTATAAACACGATTGGGTTTGATTTATATCGAGTGATTATTAAACGATGGGCGGTGTATAACACGATTGGGTTTGATTTATATCGAGTGAATATAAACCTTCCTCTGGCGCTTTGGTTCCTTGCAG
This sequence comes from Eptatretus atami, assembly GCA_035128595.1. Classification (NCBI taxonomy): domain Eukaryota; kingdom Metazoa; phylum Chordata; class Myxini; order Myxiniformes; family Myxinidae; genus Eptatretus; species Eptatretus atami. The sequence goes on along the minus strand of CM068956.1, from coordinate 1,962,961 downwards.
AAAGCCTTAGAAGGTGCAAGGCGTTTGGGCGGCATCGTGGGGCTTGGAGAAAAAAGTGAAAATATTCGAAGTTCACAAGCGAAACTTTGTCTTGTGCGTTGTGTGACTGGTCGAGCGCCACGCGTTATAATTTATTGCTTAAATAATTTATATTTTATATTTATTACCGGGGGAATCCGCAGAAAAAATTAGTTAGGTTCCAAGGGAAAAACCGCGATGAAGCGAGGGCGCAATAGGTGCACCGCGATATAGCGGGGGATTACTGTACTTCAAGAAAATGTTCTGGGCCCAGTCCTATTCCTGATCTTCCTAAATCATCTGTCTGAAACTCTTGAAAATCCTCTATTTGCTGACGACTTCACCCTCTGCCGTGACGTCTCTCATCCTTCAGACAGAGAGGCTGCAGCCTCTTCCCTCTCTTCAAACCTTGACAAAAATCACAAGATGATCAAACACTTGGAATAAGTCTTTCAATCTTGAAAAATCTCACACTCTCACTATCTCTCTCCGAAAGGAACGTATGGCAACCTCACCCCCCGTATACTCTCTTAACAATCCTTTTGAGGAAGTTCAGTCACTGAAAATCTGAGGTCTCGAGCAAACCACATTTAAAAATTGGCCTCCGAAGCCAGTTGCCAACCAGGCATCCTCCATCATACAAAGTCCTTCCTTGGCACTCCTTAACTTCTATCCACCTACAAGGCCTTCATCCGCAGCTTGATTGAGTACTGCTCTCCCATCTGGGCTGACTCCCCCATCTCACATCTTGCTCAGCTTGACGCCATGGTAACCAAGGCCTTTAAGATCATTCGAATCTCTCATGATGCGGCTGAGCCCATGGGCCGATCACTTTCCTATCGCAGACAGGTGGGCAGTCTCGCCGTTTTCTACGCCTCGTTTCTGGTCTTGCACCCTCTGCTCTGTCCATGCTTTGTCTCCCCCGGGTTTCTGCAGGGCGCACACTGTCTACCAGCAACCCCCTTCTGGTGAAACTACATGAATCCAGGATCACTGCTTCCCTCCACTCATTCGTTCCTCTTTTTTTCACACTTGCGAAACGAACTTCCACATTCTCTTCAATATCATTCTTCCCTCCATGTCTTCAAGACAGCTGTTCACCACCATTTCAGTCCATCCCCAATCCAAAACCATGGTCTTTTTTACCATCGTTAACATGGAGTCATAGAAGTCCTTTGCTGAAGTGTCATGGCTGGTGAAAGAGGTACCAACACCCAGCCAATGTGCTTGGTGACAATTGAAATATGAGGAAGACAGAGTTGGCATGAGTAGTTCATAGTTGGTCCATGTTGTCTGAGAAATATATGGAGCCGAGATGGAGTCGCCACTGTTCAGAGGATGGTACAACACATAAAGACAAGAGGTGGGAGAGGAGGGGAAATTGCAACCAATGGTTCTCCTTGGTTTTCCTAACAGCTTGGTTCTCCAAATGGTTGGGAAGTGTAAGATCAGTACAAAGGGCACCATTAAAGGACGTGAAGGTTTTTTTTGTTTTGCAAACATGAAGTTTTGCAAACTGCAAATTGGACTTCTCAAGATTCCCAAACTGGTCAAATGGACATGAGGATCATGAGATGGGTGGTAACAATTTTATTGAGGGCGTGGAGAACGGTGGTGCTGTCGGTTGTGGGAGGAGGGTTGGTGGACCAAGTGCTTAGCTGAAACGGTTTTGGAAAATAATCTATGAAGACGAAGATGAAGACGAAAAAGAAGAAGAAGAATAAATTGTGATGAAGAAGAAGAATTATGTGGGCAATTGCTGATGTAGAAATGAGGAAAGTGAAGAGTTTTAAAATGTTTTTAAATGAAGGAAGAAGTGTTTACATTCAAAGGAGCTTCAGTTTGGAGATATTGAAAAAAGGGAGAAATGAAGAACAGAGTGCAGGAGCGCAGGAGCAGAAGGAAATTTAAGGAGAATGAGATTGTTGCGGAGTGAATAATAGTCATTTTTTGTTGAAGTGAGGAGGGGAAATAGGATAATGTTGAGGAGGTATAAAGTACAATATTTGACTATGCAACGGCGGCTATCCCAGCAGTAGGCCTTGAACAACATGGAAACAAATTCAAAACACGGAAACAGCACAAGGTGCAATTTAACACAGAAAATTGGATGAAAACACAAACTGCAACACAGGGACAAAAATATAACGGATAAATACGACGGATCCAGTTCGGAAAACTTAGCTTTGATTAGGTGGAAGCAGTAGCTGCAGATTCGACCAACATGTGGAGAAATCTCTGAACGGAAAGTGGAAAAATCCCCGAACCAGAAGTCTCACCCCTGATGAGGAGGATTTACTGGGATCTGTATATACCATGTATACGACAGGAAGGATTGTGAGTTTGTTGTCGTTGCAAACCCCGAATAATGGCCCTCGGTTTGTTAACCATTTTGACAGTTTTCTACCTCTTACCCAAAATATTTTTTTTGTATCCAAGACTGAGGCTCATAGGAGAGTGAGGTGACAAAAGGTTAAAAAAGGAAACATGCTGACAATGGAGCATTGGTTGTACACAATCTGCAAGGAAATGGATGAACAGGAAAAGAGAGGAGAGGGAGAGAATACATGGGAGACAGTACCCTGAAAGAAGATGGTGGGGTTCGGTGCGTTAGGGTTAATTATGGTAGAAAAGGTTGTGGGCAGAAATGGGGCAGTGCCCACCTACTGAAGCCTTGGAGGGAAGAGTGGGATTCCATAGCCTCAGGAACGCAGCTCAATAAACGGGAGAAAAGAGGAACAAAAGAGTTGATGTGTGCACGAAGCAACAGTGGCTGGAGGAAAAGCAATAAAATAAAATAAAACACAAAGTGACCACCGAAACTGCCTGCGATGTGAAGGCAACAGATCTTTTGTACTTATGCCCCGTCATGAGAGAATCCAATAATTTTGACAGATTTTGATTCTACAGACTCCAGGAGATATGGATGCGATGCTGTTGTGCCAGCCAATAGAGGAGAGCACTGCTTGATTGAATGATTAATAAGGGGCCTTATAGACCGTGAGTAGTTCAGCATTTTCAGGGAAAGACTTGGAACGACCATGGATACCTGGTCTGTGACTGGCTTTGGATGCCAGCTTTGCGATGTGGTCAGGCCAGGAAAGGTCGTGGCTACGAGCGAGGCTGAGAACTTTAAGAGACTAAACCTCTTCCAGTGGCTGACCTTTGAAAGAAGTAGCTGGGTTGCTTGACAATCCTTCCAAGTGACATGGTGAGCATGTAACAAATGCCAGGATTTCTGTCTGTTTGTCCATAGAAGAAGAGTGATCTGTAAAATATGCAGTGTACGAAATAATGTGGAGTAATCAGGTAAAAAGGGAGAGACGGTTTTCCCGAGCATAGGAGAGGCAGTTTATATATTTTAGGAACAAGACTGGAAAGACAGCTCAATGATTCTCCTGGAATGTTATTTTATCTCACCAGTTTTTTTAAAGTTTAACCAAACTACTTTCTTTTTAATCAACTATTTTTCTATTTCACAACTGAAAAAAAAAAATGATTCTACATTAAATAATAATATTGTACACAACAATCCTTTAACGCTTTTCTTTCACTACCAACATCAAATGCATGGTGTGGTTTAAACAGAGATACATTTCAAAATCAGCAAATGTCACAAAAAAGTGATCCAATTAACCAAACATTTAGTCCTTAGCAGAGACACTGATCTCTTTTTAAAACCCCTTTGCAGTGTCCTTGCTAAGCCTGGTGTTGGCTTCGTGATTAGGGTGGTTGGCTTAGGATCTCAGGGGTCCTGAGTTTGAGCCCCGTTGGTTGCTGAATTTACACCAGGTGGGGTCGACTCAGCCAGTCATCCTTCCGAGGTCGGCAAAATGAGTACCAGTGTATTGGTAGAGAGGCACAGCATCAGTAGCACAGCTGCGCTTCCAAGAAATGATAGTTACCCTGAAGCCAAGCTGCCACACGCAAGAACAGTCTCCTTGCTGTTACATTGCACCTTTTACATGCAGCAGTCAAGTCCATGCTTTCTAGAGGGGCGGTCATTCAACTGAAATCTTCACCAATTCGACTTCCAAAAATCGATATCAAGATGCTCATAACTATCTTCAAGCGATCTTATCACTTATTGCAAAATTATGACGAATTATTCTCATAAAAAAACAAAAGAAAAGTATTTTACAGGAGATGGAGTAAAGCGGAAACTACGAGTACTAATGCAATGCCAGACAGGTTGCTGACTCCAGGCAAAGAAATGACTTGCTTGCACAGCTAATGAATATTCATGATAAGCCACCAGCCATTATGTTCCCAATTAGACAGATAGTACCTGTGGGAAAGGATGATTAGAGACACCGATTAGATATGTGAACGCCGATTAAACACTGGAAATTAGCTTTAGCTCTCTATGTGATCGTTTAATTGGCACTATATTTTTACAACATATACTTTTTTCATTAGCCAGGAGGATATTAATTTTGTATTTGGGAATTTGAGTACCATTAGAATCCCTACTAGCTTATGATATACCGCAGCTCCTGGCAGTCAATCTAATGGCAAATCCATGACAAGAAAAATACTGAGAAAACCCAAACTTGCAAGTTATCACAATGCATACTCATAAGTGAATGAGGCCAAAAATAATAACCTTCATGTGCAACTGAAGAGAATTAAATGGAAATCTCAATTGTATGTTGAGCATAAGTGACATCACAGAAAGAAAAAAAAACATACGCACATAGGTAATTTATCTTACCATGATGAATCTCGAATGCATTCAGCCCTTCACCTTTGAATATTGCAACACATGGCTGCTGCACATAGAGTTTTCTGCATACTCTCTCATCAGAAACACAATTGTACTTTCCAACCTGAAATGCAAGGAACATTTTGATCATGGCAGGTAAAAACATGAAAATCATGAAATAAAAAAAACAGAAGTCATTTTCTGTCAGACAAAGTATCCAAAGTCAAACCAAGTATATCAACATTCTTTCTGATTCTCCAGAAAATCCACTTCCTCTCTTTCCTAATGACTCCACCCTCTGCCATAACATCCTTCACCCTTCAGTTCGGGGGGTAGCAACATCTTCCCTCTCTGCACACTGTGACATATTCCAAGTGTTTGACCAGCTCGTGATTCTGTCTTTCAATCTTGAAAAATTCCACACCCTCACTCTGTCTCTCCAAAAAGACCATCTGGTGAACCCTCCAATTTACTTCCTTGACAATCCTCTCGAAGAAATGCAGTCACTAAAACTCTTGGGCAAATGACAAATCTAAGTTAAGCAGCAAAGCCAGTCGCCGACTGGGCATCCTGAGTCATGTCAAGGCTTTCCTTGGCACACCTGAACTTGTATCTACCTACAATGCCTTCATATCATCCACAGCTTGAAGAAGTACTGCTCTCCCCTCTGAGCTGCCACACCTGCCTTACCTTGATACCACAGAAAGTCTAATATATATATAATTATATATATTATATATATATATATATATAAATATATATATAATATATATATATATATATATATATATATAATATACAGTGGGGAGAACAAGTATTTGATACACTGCCGATTTTGCAGGTTTTCCCACTTACAAAGCACGTAGAGGTCTGTAATTTTTATCATAGGTACACTTCAACTGTGAAAGATGGAATCTCAAACAAAAGTCCTGAAAATCAATGTATGATTTTTAAATAATTAATTTGCATTTTATTGCATGAAATAAGTATTTGATCACCGACCAACCAATAAGAATTCCGGCTCTCACAGACCTGTTAGTTTTGTCGTTAAAAAGCCCTCCCATTCTCCACTCATTACTTGTATTAACTGCACCTGTTTGAACTCGTTATCTGCATAAAAGACAGCTGTCCACACTCAATCAATCAGACTCCAACCTCTCCACAATGGGCAAGACCAGAGAGCTGTCTAAGGACATCAGGGACAAAATTGTAGACTTGCACAAGGCTGGGATGGGCTACAGGACAATAGGCAAGCAGCTTGGTGAGAAGGCAACAACTGTGTGCAATTATTAGAAAATGGAAGAAGTTCAAGATAACAGTCAATCTCCCTCGGTCTGGGGCTCCATGCAAGATCTCACCTCGTGGAGCCTCAATGATCATGAGAAAGGTGAGGGATCAGCCAGAACTACACGCAGGACCTGGTCAATGACCTGAAGAGAGCTGGGACCACAGTATCAAAGAAAACATAAGTAACACTACGCCGTCATGGATAAAAATCCTGCAGCGCACGCAAGGTCCCTCTGCTCAAGCCAGCGCATGTCCAGGCCCGTCTGAAGTTTGCCAATGACCATCTGATCAGAGGAGGAATGCGGAGAAGGTCATGTGGTCTGATGAGACCAAAATAGAGCTGTTTGGTTTAAACTCCACTCGCCGTGCTTGGAGGAAGAAGAAGGATGAGTACAATCCCACGAACACCATCCCAACCGTGAATCATGGAGGTGGAAACATCATTCTTTGGGGATGCTTTTCTGCAAAGGGACAGGAGCGACTGCACGATGGAGAGGAGATGGAATGGACCATGGTATCGCGCGAGATCTTGCCAACAACCTCCTTCCCTCAACAAGAGCATTAAGATGGGGCGTGGCTGGGTCTCCACATGAAAACGACCCCGAAACACACAGCCAGGGCAACTAAGAGTGGCCCCGTAAGAGCATCTCAGCTCTGGAGTGGCCTAGCCAGTCTCCAGACTGAACCCAATAGAAAATCTTTGGAGGATGAAGTCTGTGTTGCCCAGCGACAGCCCCGAACCTGAAGGATCTGGAGAAGATCTGTAGTGAGGAGTGGGCCAAAATCCTGCTGCCGTGCTGTGCACACACTGGTTAAGACCTAGGAAATCTGATCTCTGTAATTGCAAACAAAGTTTTCGGTACCAAATATTAAGTTCTGTTTTTCTGATGTATCAAATACTTATTTCATGCAATAAAATGCAAATTAATTATTTAAAATCATACAAGTTGATTTCAGGATTTTGTTTTAGATCCGTCTTTCACAGTGAAGTGTACCTATGATAAAAATTACAGACCCTACGTCTTGTAAGTGGGAACCTGCAAAATCGGCAGGTATCAATACTCTGTTCTCCCACTGTACTATATATGATATGATAATATATATATATTTATATATATATATATATATATATATATGCTCTCAGTACAAAATGCCAGTCAGAATGCCGGCAAAAATTCAATATTTAGTTAATGGTTATATTTGAAAGCCCATAAAATATTCACAAACGGTGTATCATACATGGTGGGCTCGCAAACTGACGAGATATCTTACATGAAGTTCTTACAACACACATTATTGGAAAATCGAAATAACCGGATATTAGCTTCTGAGTTTGAGAACAAAGTTCTTAGCAACGTATATATACAAAGTAATAATACTTCATCGAATAGATCTCTGCGTCGTTTGTGATGACCACCAGGTGTGATACACTGTTGTAGAGCTTATTTATGGGCTTTCAAATAAACCCAATATTGAATTTTTGCGACTTCTGACTGGTTTTGTACTGGAGGGTCATTATATATATAATATATATATATATATATAATAATAAATATACTATATATATATATGAGCAAAAACGAGATCAGATTCGGTCTCAGGCAACGTTTCGCCGCTTCACAGCCACTTCATCAGGCACAATAGACCCCAGCCTCGGGGCAGTTTCCGCTTCTATTTCGATACGACCGCTCATTTCTGGTCACGTGCTGGTGCTCGAGGTCAAAAGGAGGAGTGCTTTCTATTTGTTTTTTTTAATGTTATTTTGAAAAAGCAAAAACAAACGTCAAATCACATCATTGAAGGGGTGCTCTGCTCTTTTTTGCTTTTATTTACATGTGATCTGGTGTTGTATGTGTGTGGGTGAGCACGTGTGTGTGCTTGTTGTTGTTTTTGTGTTTCTAGGGCATGAACAGGGCTGGTCTTGTGTCCGGGTTGGGCATGATGAGGCATTGGTTATGCGAGTGTTGGAGTTCTCGTTGGGTGTTGTGCACATACGGATGTGGTGTATGAGATTGAGTGTTGTTTGTTGCTCACCTTATCCAGCCATTTGCACCATCCAGTTTTCGCCATATGCATCAGAGGTGTGTATTGTGTGGGCATGTCCACCGTCTCCCCAGTTAGACCACCCTCCCGGCTCTTCACGTGCCAGGCTTCCAAAATAATATATAAATATATATTTTTTTAATTTATAAAATATCTATATATATTGCAAAAACTCTCATCTTATACATATGT
>CM068956.1:1932826-1944231 GCA_035128595.1 Eptatretus atami | reverse complement strand
ACACTCTCACTATGTCTCTCCAAAAGGACCGTTTGGAAAACCCCTTATCTACTTTCTCAACAATCTGCTGGAAGAAGCCTTTCATTCAAGCTTCTGGGTCTCACAATCTGCCATTATCTTTCCTGGGAAAGTCACATTTCAAACCTGGTCTCCAAAGCCAGTCGCTGACTGGGAATCCTCCATCATGCAAAGTCCTTCCTCGGCCCACCTGAACTCCTGACCACATGCAAAGTTTTCGTCCACAGCCTAATGGAGTACTACTCTCCCCTCTGGGCTGGTGTTCCTGCCTCTCACCTTTCTCAGCTTCACGCTGTGAAAACCAAGGCATTTGGGATCATTGGTATCTCCCACGATGAGGCTGAGTCTTTGGGCTTCTTACTCTCTCACCGCAGGCAGATCGGTGGTCTTTCTCTCTTCTTCCGTCTCCTCTTCAGACTCACCCCACCCCCCTGTTCTCTCTGCGATATGTCTCCCCCCCCCCATATTTACACAGAGCACTGAAGGTCTGCCAGCAACCCTCTTCTGGTAAAACTACCAAAATCACGAATCACTGCTCACCTTCACCCTTTCATTCCTCTTTTTTCCACCTTTGGAATAAACTCCCACGCTCTCTTCAATCCCATTCTTCCCTCCAGGTCTTAAAACAGCTGTTCACCACCACCTCTTGCCTTTCCCCATCCAAAACCACGATCTTTTCTTCCCCCGTTAATCCACCCAAACCCACCTCCTTTAAATTCTCTGCCTTCCTTCCCGAAAGTTCCCTGTCGTGTAAGGACCTGAAAGTCCTGTAATGTCCATCTCGTATACCCCGTGTTACCCGCCCCATCCCTCTCCCTTCCACACATCTCCTAATGTCTCTGATCCCCACTGTTTTGTCCTTCCCTCTCCCGCCACTCTTGTCTGATGCCCCCCTTGCTGTGTGTTGTGTGTTAGCTCTCATATGAGCCTCGACAATGTACACACAAAAAAAAAAGAATCAGAGATCATATGACTCAATACCACTAATTCAAGCAGTACTCAAAGAACATGCCAAACTTGCTGCTTCCAAGGCAGGACACGTACGGGATAAGCCATTAGTCCGATAACCAAACACTCAGAGCCCATCTGACTGGGGATGGATCAGACTTGGTGAGATGTGGAAGATCTTCTGGACTGCCCTTCCACCTATTATTAAAAACTGCCAGGAATTAGCCAAATGTGGGGGCAAGACAGAATCTAGTAGTGGAAGGTGCAAATGCTACCACGATGGACTTGGTTGCACAGCTTTATGTAGCTGTACTTGCCAGGTCAAGTTAGATCACTATCACTCGATCCAGGACAAATTGGGGGACTGTTGTCATCAGGACACTTCACTACTTGCATCAATGGATGAAACGGAGACTCATATTACGAAGTAGCATATTTAAGAAGTGCACATTTCTTGTCAAACGCAACGGCTTCATTTCACAATAATTATTATAAACTCTATCGACAAATTTTGATCGTGGTACGTTGATTAATCATTATAAAAGCACCATATATGTTTATTCATAGCAGAATCGGTTTCAGTATGGTGATTTTGGATCATGGGGGCTTCCAGGGGGTCACCCCCACCCCCAAAACTTTGGATCCCTATTTTTGCTACTTCTCCCTTATTACCCGGCTAATTGTTCTGAAACTTACACATGAACACAAGACAGTAGCCCGCACAATCGCTCGGTCTTAGATTTTTCGATTTCGGATCATGGGGGCTTCCAGCGGGGTTCCCACAAATTCACTGCAGCCTGGCATCTGTGACATTTCTCAGATTTTGGATTCAGCAGAGGTCTGAACTACAACCTTAAGACATGACCATCCGCCCACTCGGCGCTCTTTGTTATTATTATTTCACCGTTTCAGGAAGAAGGGTTGCTTGTCGTTATTGATTATTATTTCACCGTATCACGAAGAAGGGTTAATTGTATTTATGAATTATTATTATTATTATTTCACCGTATCAGGGAGACGGGTTTAATTGTATATATATATTATATTATATATTCCTATTCCTATTTAAAGGTAAATAAAAGTAGGTGTTCTAGTGTCCATTAGATTTGAAGTTTTAGCACTGTTTGTAAATGTGTTTGATGTTTCTACAAGCCATGAATACAATGCATTGAGATTCAAAATATCACATGGTTTGGAATGACAGAAGTTTTTATTCATTTTGAACAGATTCTGATTACTCTTTATGAAATAGTGGAGTTTAATGTGAATATAAAATCATCATTTCCAACTTGTACCATTGTTACAAGCATGCATTCACAAAAATAATTTTCTGAGTAACAAAATCGTTTCTTCAAAGAAGAAGACCTTTCTTGAAACAACAAAACGATGAGAAAATCTTTCTTCCGGCTAGAAATTTTTGCTCAAAGTTTTCTTCTTTCAAGAAAACTTCTTATTTAAAGAAAATATTTCCAAACTAAATTTTTTTTTTTGCAGTATGAACACAATGTGAAGGATACATTTGCATTGGATGCATGCAAAAACAAACTACGGTATTTTCGATTTGAAATAAATTTCAACAAAACTCACCAACATGCCAGCCAGCTTTTGTCTCGTGCGTTGAGACAGGCAATCTGAAAACCACAATGTATCAAAATGAGTGAGTGGATCTGAGTATCAAACCAAGTGAGTGGATCTGAGTTTCAAAATGAATGAGTGGATCTGAGTTTCAAAATGAGTGAGTGGAGCTGGGTATCAAAACTGAGTGAGTGGAGCTGGGTATCAAACTGAGTGAGTGGATCTGAGTATCAAACCGAGTGAGTGGATCTGAGTTTCAAACCGAGTGAGTGGATCTGAGTATCAAAATGAGTGAATGGATCTGAGTTTCAAACCGAGTGAGTGGATCCGAGTATCAAACTGAGTGAATGGATCTGAGTATCAAACTGAGTGAGTGGATCTGAGTATCAAACTGAGTGAATGGATCTGAGTATCAAACTGAGTGAGTGGATCTGAGTATCAAATCGAGTGAGTGGATCTGAGTTTCAAACCGAGTGAGTGGATCTGAGTTTCAAAATGAGTGAATGGATCTTGAGTGTCAAACTGAGTGAGTGGATCTGAGTATCAAAATGAGTGAATGGATCTGAGTTTCAAACTGAGTGAGTGGATCTGAGTATCAAACTGAGTGAATGGATCTGAGTATCAAACTGAGTGAATGGATCTGAGTGTCAAACTGAGTGAATGGATCTGAGTGTCAAACTGAGTGAGTGGATCTGAGATGGTGTTTTAGCCAAAACAATTTTCACAACTCTTCAAAATTTACATTATGCATAGAATGCCTTATTAGATTTTAAAAAAAAAACGTAAAATATTTTGAACACTTAGATCTGTTAAAAAACAAAAGAAAAAAATAATAGGTTATTTTTGGAAAAAAAAATGAAGAGAAAGTGATGATGGTGTCGTAATGAGAATATAAGGAAATAAAGCACACCATGATAATTATAGTATAAATGTTGATGCATCATGGAAATCCATGACACGGAGCTGCAGTAATGAGAGGAGAACCCACAATTAGTTTTGCAAAAAACCTCCAGAGAATGAAACCATACATGTTGAGACTTGCAGAAGATATAACCACGAAATGTAACCCACGTCACCCCCACACACACCACCCCCTTAAAGGAAAACCGAATTGAAATTTCAAACATTTTGAATGAGATTCGGTCATCGTAGAAATTTGAGTGAATGTGGTCAAAATGGACACTCAAAACCCTCATAAAATTAGAAATCAGTCAAAGCATGTAGTCAAAGGGCTACTCTTGTGAAAGTACCATTCAATATTTTAAACCTAAAAATAAATGTGATAACAAATAGGAAATTAAATCATGAGATTTGAACTCACAATAATGAAGGACAGGAAATATATACTCATTCATTATTATCAGTGCTGACAGTGACTGGTGATGAGTGGCAACGCTGGAGCACAGTCCTGGACGATCAAAAGGAGGGTTCCTGGTTAGAGTACACTGTAGTCGAACTCGCCAGTGTATGACTGAATTTCATTGAACCTCCCCCTATAGGATAGGGGAAGGCTTATCACTGTTGTAGGGTTTGTTTCTACAATTAGTGCCCCCAATTTTTAATGGTAACTTAGAGTTTATTAAACCCTTAAGAGTACTAAAGCACCATTTACAAAAATAAAATAAAATTCCTCTTCCTGCACTCCCAATTTCCGTGATGTATTGATTTCCAAGCTGTATCTCAGAGCCGGCTGAGATTTTCGTAATTAAATTTTACATCGATAATGTGAATAGAAAGTACGTGCGTTTGATGTCATTTTTGACCTTGACCGAATTTTAAGGGCATGACCCAAATGACAGACATTTAAACCATTTTCACCATAGCTCGACTAAGGTTTGTCCGATTGAAACAAAATTGCCATCTCTAGATAGCCGAGAGGAAGGTGCGTTTACGCTTTACATGGTATCCCTCCAAGTTAGAGGTCACGGTCAAGGTAAAGTGGCGGTCTGAAAAAGAAAAAAAAATGCACTTTTTGTCGTTGCTCATTCTTGCCAATGCGGAATCTCAGACGACTCGGCCTTACAAGATGTTCTTGCATTGTAATAGTGAACCTGCATTGAAGTTGTGCACTTGATATTTGACTTGTGTCCTTGACCTACTTTTTTTGGATGGTGACCTAATTGACAAAAATCACCTTTTTGATCATAACTTGAATAATTTTCCTCCGATTTTCATGATGTTGAGTTTTATGGATAGATTGTAGATGGGGACACTTTTTAATTTACATTCTATCTCTAAATGTTGAAGGTTAAGGTCATATGATGGTCTGAAAAAAATATTGCCTTCATTGGATTGCGGGCCAAAGGTAAGGCGCAGGCAACACCAAGGGTACCCAGGCAAAAATAGCATTCCTTTCCTATAGTAATTATCTGCAGACTACTGTCGTTGGAACTGCTACTAACTATAGTATACGAGAGTACAATTCCCATATACTATAGTTCTAACTAGCATTTTTGCCTGGGTAAGCTGGTGGAGGCTTACACTTGGCGATCGCTTTGTTATCACAGATATCTAGTATTTTCTTGCTCGTATATATAATATGTTGTATGCATAAAATTATGTGAACGATGAAATAAAAATCCAAAATTAGAATCATCATTTTTGATAATCATCGACTTGAGAGTAGCTTATACCACAAACTTGTTCCTGTTTGACTAATAATAAACTCTGTTGGACAAATTGGGTTTGGCCTGTTTAGTAATCCCATCGGAGCACGGAGCCGTTGATGCTCTAATCCCAGGTTCACAATAACACATTTCCATTTATTAATTGCCTTTTCATCTCCTTGTTTTTCATGTGAAATACACCGATTTTTCATCATGTCCTTTGTCCTGAATGTGATACATGCAGACACTTCTGCGTGAGAAGACTGTAGGGGAAATGTTATACATTGATCTTCATCAGTTGTAATTTCCAGGCATTGGCCAATCCTTTAGAAAATGCATAAAATCGATGATTCTAGGCCCTGTCAGAAAAAGAACAATAATTGAGTAAATAAGAAAATGAAACTCTGAAAATCAATATCCCTTCAGCAAATTAATAAAAATAAAACAAAAATTCAGGAAATTAAGCAATCCTTCCACCTTACCCTTCCCTTCCACCTCACACTACCCGTCCACCTCACCCAACCTTCCACATCACCATCCCCTTCCACCTCACACCCTACCCTTCCACCTCACCATCCCCTTCCACCTCACCCTACCCTTCCACCTCACCCTACCCTTCCACCTCACCCTACCCTTCCACCTCACCCTACCCTTCCACCTTACCTTACCCTTCCATTCCACCTCACCCTTCCATTCCACCTCACCCTACCCTTCCATTCCATTCCACCTCACCCTACCCTTCCATTCCACCTCACCCTACCCTTCCATTCCATTCCACCTCACCCTACCCTTCCATTCCACCTCACAGGTACTTCTCTCCTTCGCTTTACAAGTTGGCAATTTGGATTTACATATTGGCAATATATCAAATTGGAAGCACAAGTACATGTTAGATGACATTACATTATGAAAAGTTAACTTCGATTTGGATAAGAGCAAACTGTTCAGAGAAGTATAATCATTGTCCAAGGGCAAATTATTTTAATTATCTGAACTCTGCCTGTCTTTTGACACTTTTTGGTTTGGAGATTAATATCCCCCAAAGTATTCATCAAGATTGCTTCAACTGTTTCCAAGACACCTGGAAATTTTCACCTGTAAAACAGAGGGGTTTTTTTTGCATTACACACTACACAAGCTTGGAAATAATTTAAGAAGCTGCTGGAAGATAATCACCATCAATGAAGTAATTTCAGAGGTTAAGGAAAACATACAAAACAAGAGAGGGCAATGTCATGTAACAGAACTTTCATAACTAAAATGTAGAAAGAAAAAAAAAAATCTCTCAAAAATATAATCTGCAAAATTCTAACACCGCTACCCCAAGTATCAACAAACCATATATTAGAAGACTGGTACTTCATGAAATAAATGTGGTACCAAAACTTTTTGTGCAAGAATTAATAACAAGTTGTAATAATAAATATTGCCCTGTTGTGTTTCTAAGTTACTGCTTTAGTTACCCCAAACATGCGAAGCCAAAACTGGAGTTAAGCAATTGGTTAATGTCCATCCGTCTGTCTGTCTGCCTGTCTGTCTACAAACGTCGGTTTATAACCGAGGAATAACATATTTAAATTGAATGTTATATTTTCAACATGAATAGGAATATGAATAGGAAGACAAGTTTGCTGTTTTAACGTAGTTTGTCTCAGAATTTGTCCTGATCGCGCATGCGTAGACAGAGGAGTGAGATAATCTTTTTACTGTCTGTGTGTCTGTCTGGCAGTGAAACAAAATTGAGAACCATTTCAAACAGGAAATGTACTGTTTTTAAGGACGTTATAAAGGACACAAACACCAGGCACGAATAACTAATATAACATGTTAGATAGGGTGATGCAATCAACACTGGGTAAAATGGTGGTAAAACCCAGAATTAATTTATTTATATGACTTTTACAATGTTTATTTTATTTAAAATGAATTATACAATTGAACAATACAGAACACAAATCACCTTCTTATCACTTTTAAAACCCTTCCGTTTTATCTGAACCTGGACATGTTAAATATGGTGGTGTATAATAAGGGTAATGTATAAGACTGCTTCAATAGCTCTAAACTTCTGGAACTTATTTTAAGGATCTTTAAAATCATTATTTTGATGAGGTTCGTACAGAGATTATAATTTCAGCGGAAGAAGTCGGAGTCAGTCAGATGGAGAAGCTGTTGAATATATGTACGAGAGAGAGGATTCAATTCCAGAGGAATGGAGGACAGGGTTATTTGTGCCGATATGAAAGGGTAAGGGCAATGTTCAAGATCTAGGGAAGTACAGGGGCATTATGCTCATGAATCATGTCATGAGGGTGCTGGAGAAGATTCTGGATGGGAGGATAAGGGAAAGTGTGGAGATGGAGATCAGAGAAGAGCAGCAGGGGTATAGAAACGACAAGGGGATGACGGATGGGATGTTCGTGCTGAGACAATTGGTGGAGAAGAGGTTTGAGGTGCAACGGGAGATGGCATTGGGATTTGTGGACATGTCGAAGGCTTATAACCATCCCGAGAGAGATGGTGACACTGACATGGATGCGAGTGCAGGAAGCAGAAGTTAGGTTGGTGGAAGGGATGTACAAGGGAATGAAGGGAAGAGTTTTGGTTGGTCCTAGGATGTCTGAGGAGTTTGGAGTGAACATCGGTTTGAGGCCGGAAAGCACTCTCAACCCACTCATGTTTATCATGGTGATGGAGATGGGAAACAGGAAGGTGAGCTTGAGGGGTAGTATGGGGAGGAACTGTATGCAGACGATCTGCCTGTTGTGGTGGAGAGTGGGTGGGAGATGCAGGAAGTACTGGGGTAGTGGAAGGAGGCATTTGGGAAGCATGGGCTGAAGTGGGTCGGGCAGCAGTGAAAATAAATGAATATCAGGTTGGAGTGAGAAGGAGATCAGACAGGGAAATAGGTTTGAATATCTGCGAGGAGAGGCAGAGGTAAGGAGGAGGATTCAGGTGGGTGTGAATGCATGGAAGAGGGTGTAGGGAGTAATGGCAGACAGGAAGATATCAAGAAAATTGAAAGGGAAAGTTTTGATGTCATGTGTAACGCTGGCCTACCTTTACAGTCTGGAGACGGTGGCACTGACAGAGAGCCAACAACAGATGCTGCATGTTTGCGAGAACAACTGCATCAGGAGGATTGTGGGAGTGAAGAGGGTGGATGAATTGAGGGAGGAGATTGGTGTGCCGATGAGTTTGATGGGGAGATTGGTGAAATGCCGGCTGAGATGGGCTGGACATGGTGCGGATAAGGAAGAGAGAATAATGGCAAAGAGAGCGGATAGTTTCAGGGAGCAAGGTCGGAGGAAAAGAGGTGGACCACAGTTGAGAAGTGAGGATTGTGTGAGGAGGGATATTCATAAGGTAGGGGTGGTTAGAGAGTGGAGAGAGTTGGCTGAGGACAGATGGAGGTGGTGGAGGATCGTGGTCAAGGCAGGGCAGAATTTTTGTGCCATCGGACATCACTCTTTATTAAGGGAAGAAGAGGAGAAGAAGATTTTATTAATATTGAAGGATATACCTGAACACTGCATGGGGTAACATGTTCTCTGTACTCTCCAGTTTGAGAAGTGTTTGGGAATGAAAGCATGCTGTGGTATATACCTGTATCCACAGCACAGAAAGTGATGAGAGATGCCATTCCCACTGAAGCAGCTTGCTGAAAAAAGCTTTCCAGGTTTCCTGCAAAACAATACCAGGAAAATAAGCTGACTGGGAATTGCAGACATGGAACTTTAAAACCCTGTGAGGATCACTCTAAAGATTTCAAAAGTAGATCGGGAATGCATTTTCTGGAAAATAAAATGTGAAGGGACTGTCACTGATGTGTACTATTCTTAAACAGCCAACAACCTTTTTGCACAACTCATTGATCGTTCCAATCAAGCACCAACTATAGAACAATGAGGTTTCACGGACAGTCAAAATGCAAATTCACTTTTATACTCAAAGTGTTTTGAAATTTCTAAAATTGCTTATTCAAGGTTTTCAATGGCCTATTGTAAATACTGAATGGGTATATCAAAATTAATTCAAGTAATAGCAAGGTGGAGAATTAATACAGTAATAACAAGTAAAGGTGGAGAAGAACATCCTCCAGCCAATAAAGAAAAAAACAACTTCACAACAAAAACACCAAATATGGTGCCAAACCTCATGTTTACAATACCTGTTCATTTAAGGATAGGTGCCATGAAAAATATTTAAAGCTTTGGGGAACTCTTATTTGAAGGCCAGGTAACATAATTGCCTCGGGTAACTGGCAGAAATACCATCTATCACCTCTACTGTGAGAATTTGAATCATGCTATTTAAAGGATATATCTGGTAGCCTCGGATGCTACGTTTAACTTTCTGCATTAATGAAGGGAAAAACAATGCAAGAAACTGAACCGTGAGACCATAGTTTCAAAATCATGTTTGTGTCAATGAGATGTGTACACGATAACGAGAGCGTTTTTCATTTCAAGTATTTACTGAATTGTGGTACTTTCCGATTTATTATCATTCATGACGGCCAAATGGCTGAAAAATTAATGGGTTCATTGTCGTGCCACAAATACATCGAGAGTTCTCCACCTCAATTTATTACAAGCAAAAGTAGAAATACCACCTGTGGTACATGCATTTGACTTTGCGTGGAGCATTTACCACATGTTTACCATTAAAATGTTACTTTAGGAATGTCCTCACATATTTAACTGCACATCAAGTCGAAAGCCTAGTAGCTACTAGAGAAACGAGATACATGTAGACTGCTTGAGAGAACCTAGTCCATCTTTAGGTAATATGTGGTGGTGGTGGTGGTGGTTTAGCAGCAATAATGGAATAAAAGCTTATTAAACCAGGACAAAGCCTCCAGTCTGTAAGTCTACCACAACCAATTACTCATTGGCAGCTCTGCTTTCTTTTTCAAGAGGATGTGAAAGAAAAATGCTCATTACTGTGACCTGCAAAAGCAAAGAGCAAGAATTATGATTCCATTGACCCGATATGATTCCATTGACCAGGGCATCATGGATTGGTTATGTCTCAATGCAGGAAAGTATCCAGACCCTTGACTTAAGGGGAGCCCAAGGTACCAACAGTGCAGTAAGTATGAGCTGTCACAGCATAGGGTTTAACGGCCTCCTCAATGAACCTGGGCAGCAGAGAGGGGCATGAGGGAAAGCCCGCAAAAGTTACAGCATTTCATTCGTTTTGAGGGCAAAATCAGATTAAATTACCTCAAAGCATATACCATATGAAAATGGCACTCAGGTGATCACATACCTCCACCAGACTGAACAGTTTACATTTTGTAACACATTGATAGGTCAGATCTGAATCCGGACCTGAACCAAAATCTAATCAGGTTGTTCTCGTCACCGAACCAACTCATCTACCAAGTTTTGTCCAAATCCATCTCCAACTCTTTGAGATACCATGATTATATATATATATATATATATATATATATATATATATATATATGTATATAGATATATATATATATATAGATATATATATATATATGTATAGACATACAGCTCTGGAAAAAAATAAGAGACCACTCCAAAAAAAATTTAAATCAGCATCTCCACATGTATGGCAGCCATTCCATTCCAGTGTCTGTTGAATTCCAACACAGGCACACCTCATTCTACTTAGTGAGGCACTCATTAGGTGATCAACTGAACCGAATCTTACTTAACAAGGAAAAGTATAAAAACCACTGCTGTGGTCATCACTATCCTCTTGGCATAGACCAGCTGGATGGCAAAAACAGTGCTCGTAGTACTCAAAAGTAATTGGAATCAAAAAAATAACTATTGACTATGCAAAAGAGTTGAAAAGAAAAGTTTTGAGTGAGGAAAAGAATGGTTCAATTCTGGCTTTACTGGCAGAGGGATACAGCGAGCGTCACATTGCTTCCATCCTTAAAATTTCAAAGACGGCGGTTCATAAGAAAAGGTCAAGCAGCAGACATTGGGGACAACAAAGCTACAGATTGGCAGAGGGCGAAAACGACTTTCCACTGACTGGAATGACTGCCAACTCATTCGAATGTCACTCAACAACCATAGGATTGTCATCAAGTGACCTACAAAAAGAATGGCAAACGGCAGCTGGGGTGAAGTGCACGGCGAGGACGGTTCAAAACCGGCTCCTAGGAGCAGGGCTGAAGTCGTGCAAAGCTAGAAAAAAGCCCTTCATCAATGAAAAGCAAAGAAGAGCCAGGCAGAGGTTTGCAAAAGACCATAAGGATTGGACCGT
>CM068956.1:1918081-1932816 GCA_035128595.1 Eptatretus atami | reverse complement strand
AGTAAGGTCATCTTCTCTGATGAGTCCAATTTTTCAGCTTTGCCTCACACCTGGTCGTCTAATGGTTAGACGGAGACCTGGAGAGGCCTACAAGCCACAGTGTCTCGCACCCACTGTGAAATTTGGTGGAGTATCGGTGATGATCTGGGGGTGCTTCAGCAAGGCTGGAATCGGGCAGATTTGTCTTTGTGAAGGACTCATGAATCAAGCCACGTACAAGGTTGTCCTGGAAGAACACTTGCTTCCTTCTGCTCTGACAATGTTCCCCAACTCTGAGGATTGCTTTTTCCAGCAGGACGATGCCCATGCCACACAGCCAGGTCAATCGGTGTGGATGGAGGACATCAGATCAAGACCCTGTCATGGCCAGCCAATCTCCAACCTGAACCCCATTGAAAACCTCTGGAATGTGATCAAAAGATGGATGGTCACAAGCCATTAAACAAAGCCGAGCTGCTTGAATTTTTGCACCAGGAGTGACATAAAGTCACCCAACAGCAATGTGAAAGACTGGTGGAGAGTATGCCAAGACGCATGAAAGCTGTGATTGAACTACTCAGAACCTCATCTGTCAGCTATACCTATTCTTTGCACAGATCCCAGTGTGTCCAACAGAACCTTAGCACCCGAGTATGAGATGGCTGTGAAAACGGTTCGCCTTAATGAAGTAGACAATTCTGTCATCTAACTATGATCAGCCTAACATGCATCTCCAAAAATGAACAAGAAGTTCGAAATTAGCATTACATCACCCCTTCCACTTCTTCAAGACCAGGCACATTCTGTTCGCACCAATAAAGCATGTCCATGAACAAAATTAGGGGTAGTTGCATTCCTTGAATCCAGACAGACATCAGTCATAGCTGCTGAGCTGACCAGTCCGCTCTTTACCCGAGCTAAGCAAGATCCAGTGGCACTGGCCTGCGGAATATTGAGAAGACAAGTTCATTGTCATGTTTGGAGGACTATATTGAAATGACCGCACTGAAATCAATTTGGACAACACTCAAGACAGTGGATGGACTAATGCTCTTGTGTAGGCTATTAGCATCACCTAGTACAGCAGATTAATTCCTGCCAGCTTCAAGTGTAATACTGTATCACATGACAAGCACATCACCGATCATGAGTGTGCAGTCTGTTGAAGCTCATGAAGGAAGCATAGAATGCCATCAGAGCGGAGGCATCCGACAGCTCAGACGTCCTGAAACACTTGCCTTTGCCTCATGGAAAAGCAAATCCTACTGAGGGTAATCTCAGTTCCTTTCCATAAAAGCTCGGAATAAGTGTTGTTGTCTAACTCAGGAGAGCCAGAAAACAACATCTTTCTAATCTCAAGTCTGAACTCTCAAACCTCTCTCCTCCTCCAAATCCTGGTGGCGTCGAATCAAATATGTTTCTGGTGGATGTTCCCTCTCCATCCCCTCCCTTACCTCAAATGGGCCGCACTGCTGATACCGCATGTGAAAGGGCTGAATGCCTAAACTCCGGTTTGCTTCTAAATCTTGTGTCCAAACCCATCCTTTCTGTGCCACCTTACCCAGTCACACCCAGCTGTTCCTGACTGTGTGTTCTTTTCTTCTGACAAGTGGGAGAGCTTGCTGTCAAACCCTGACTCAGATTCTGCAACCGGTCCAGACAGCATCAGCCCAAGTGTCCTAAAAACCTGCTCCTCTGCTCTTCTCACCCTCTCTCTGTTGTCTTCACCCTCTCATTTGCTCAAGGTCATTTCCATCTGCTTGGGAATCAGCAAACATTACCACTCTGCACAAGAAAGGTGCAAAACAGATCCTGCAACTGCAGACCAATCAGCCTTCTCCATCATCAGCGAGGTTTATGGAATCCATCATCGCTTCAGACATTAAATTCCTTCCTCTTCTCCAATGACTTGATTTCCAGTCATCAATTTGGTTTTCAGACGAGCCACTCTACCTGGGTATGCTGCTTCTGCTCTTCAACAATGGATAGAGGTCCTCAATGCTAGGCATGATATCAGAGGCATATCCAAGACATACCACATGATTTTGACACGGTACTGGCACCCTGCACAGCTCACCAAACTCTGCTCCGATGGTACCAAGGCCATTTCCACTCATGGCTCGCAACTTTCTCGCCTGTCGCAGCCAACGTGTGGCCCTAAATGGAGTTTCTTTCATCCCTCTTCTGTCCAGATTGGAGTTCTTCAAGGCAGCGTTCTGGGCCTTGTTATTTTTCTGTTTTCATCAATGATCTATCCAACTCTCTGGAGAATCCTCTTAAGCTCTTTGCTGATGACTCCACCTCTGCCATACATCTGTCATCCCTCAGACGGCAAGGAGCAGCTTCTTCGCTAACTGCAGATCTGGATAAAATAAACTGGTCCAACACATGGAACATGTCTTTAATCCTGACAAATCTCCACTCTCACTATGTCTCTCCAAAAGGACCGTTTGGAAAACCCCTTATCTACTTTCTCAAATCTGCTGGAAGAAGCCTTTCATTCAAGCTTCTGGGTCTTCACAATCTGCCATTATCTTTCCTGGGAAAGTCACATTTCAAACCTGGTCTCCAAAGCCAGTCGCTGACTGGGAATCTCCATCATGCAAAGTCTTCCTCGGCCACCTGAACTCCTGACACATGCAAAGTTTTCGTCCACAGCCTAATGGAGTACTACTCTCCCCTCTGGGCTGGTTGTTCCTGCCTCTCACCTTTCTCAGCTTCACGCTGTGAAAACCAAGGCATTTGGGATCATTGGTATCTTCCCACGATGAGGCTGAGTCTTTGGGCTTCTTACTCTCTCACCGCAGGCAGATGGTGGTCTTTCTCTCTTCTTCCGTCTCTCTTAGACTCACCCACCCCCCTGTTTCTCTCTGCGATATGTTCTCCCCCCCCCCATATTACACAGAGCACTGAAGGTCTGCCAGCACCCTCTTCTGGTAAACTACCAAAATCACGAATCACTGCTCACCTTCACCCTTTCATTCCTCTTTTTCCCACCTTTGGAATAAACTCCCACGCTCTCTTCAATCCCATTCTTCCCTCCAGGTCTTAAAACAGCTGTTCACCACCCCTCTTGCCTTTCCCATCCAAAACCACGATCTTTTCTCCCCCGTTAATCCACCCAAACCACCTCCTTTAAATTCTCTGCCTTCCTTCCCGAAAGTTCCTGTCGTGTAAGGACCTGAAAGTCCCTGTAATGTCCATCTCGTATACCCCGTGTTACCCGCCCCATCCCTCTCCCTTCCACACATTCCTAATGTCTCTGATCCCCACTGTTTTTGTCCTTCCTCTCCCGCCACTCTTGTCTGATGCCCCCTTGCTGTGTGTTGTGTGTTAGCTCTCATATGAGCCTCGACAATGTACACACAAAAAAAAAAAGAATCAGAGATCATATGACTCAATACCACTAATTCAAGCAGTACTCAAAGAACATGCAAACTTGCTGCTTCCAAGGCAGGACACGTACGGGATAAGCCATTAGTCCGATAACCAAACACTCAGAGCCATCTGACTGGGGATGGATCAGACTTGGTGAGATGTGGAAGATCTTCTGGACTGCCCTTCCACCTATTATTAAAAACTGCCAGGAATTAGCCAAATTGTGGGGGCAAGACAGAATCTAGTAGTGGATAGGTGCAAATGCTACCACGATGGACTTGGTTGCACAGCTTTATGTAGCTGTACTTGCCAGGTCAAGTTAGATCATATCACTCGATCCAGGACAAATTGGGGGACTGTTGTCATCAGGACACTTCACTACTTGCATCAATGGATGAAACGGAGACTCATATTACGAAGTAGCATATTTAAGAAGTGCACATTTCTTGTCAAACGCAACGGCTTCATTTCACAATAATTATTATAAACTCTATCGACAAATTTTGATCGTTGGTACGTTGATTAATCATTATAAAAGCACCATATATGTTTATTCATAGCAGAATCGGTTTCAGTATGGTGATTTTGGATCATGGGGGCTTCCAGGGGGTCACCCCCACCCCAAAACTTTGGATCCCTATTTTTGCTACTTCTCCTTATTACCCGGCTAATTGTTCTGAAACTTACACATGAACACAAGACAGTAGCCGCACAATCGCTCGGTCTTAGATTTTTCGATTTCGGATCATGGGGGCTTCCAGGGGGTTCCAACAAATTCACTGCAGCCTGGCATCTGTGACATTTCTCAGATTTTGGATTCAGCAGAGGTCTGAACTACAACCTTAAGACATGACCATCCGCCACTCGGCGCTCTTTGTTATTATTATTTCACCGTTTTCAGGAAGAAGGGTTGCTTGTCGTTATTGATTATTATTTCACCGTATCACGAAGAAGGGTTAATTGTATTTATGAATTATTATTATTATTATTTCACCGTATCAGGAGACGGGTTTAATTGTATATATATATATTATATATTCCTATTCCTATTTAAGGTAAATAAAAGTAGGTGTTCTAGTGTCCATTAGATTTGAAGTTTTAGCCACTGTTTGTAAATGTGTTTGATGTTTCTACAAGCCATGAATACAATGCATTGAGATTCAAAATATCACATGGTTGGAATGACAGAAGTTTTTATTCATTTTGAACAGATTCTGATTACTCTTTATGAAATAGTGGAGTTTAATGTGAATATAAAATCATCATTTCCAACTTGTACCATTGTTACAAAGCATGCATTCACAAAAATAATTTTCTGGAGTAACAAATCGTTTCTTCAAAGAAGAAGACCTTTCTTGAAACAACAAACGATGAGAAAATCTTTCTTCCGGCTAGAAATTTTTGCTCAAAGTTTTCTTCTTTCAAGAAAACTTCTTATTTAAAGAAAATATTTCCAAACTAAATTTTTTTTTTTTTGCAGTATGAAACAATGTGAAGGATACATTTGCATTGGATGCATGCAAAAACAAACTACGGTATTTTCGATTTGAAATAAATTTCACAAAACTCACCAACATGCCAGCCAGCTTTTGTCTCGTGCGTTGAGACAGCAATCTGAAAACCACAATGTATCAAAATGAGTGAGTGGATCTGAGTATCAAACCAAGTGAGTGGATCTGAGTTTCAAAATGAATGAGTGGATCTGAGTTTCAAAATGAGTGAGTGGAGCTGGGTATCAAAACTGAGTGAGTGGAGCTGGGTATCAAACTGAGTGAGTGGATCTGAGTATCAAACCGAGTGAGTGGATCTGAGTTTCAAACCGAGTGAGTGGATCTGAGTATCAAAATGAGTGAATGGATCTGAGTTTCAACCGAGTGAGTGGATCCGAGTATCAAACTGAGTGAATGGATCTGAGTATCAAACTGAGTGAGTGGATCTGAGTATCAAACTGAGTGAATGGATCGAGTATCAAACTGAGTGAGTGGATCTGAGTATCAAATCGAGTGAGTGGATCTGAGTTTCAAACCGAGTGAGTGGATCTGAGTTTCAAAATGAGTGAATGGATCTTGAGTGTCAAACTGAGTGAGTGGATCTGAGTATCAAAATGAGTGAATGGATCTGAGTTTCAAACTGAGTGAGTGGATCTGAGTATCAACTGAGTGAATGGTCTGAGTATCAAACTGAGTGAATGGATCTGAGTGTCAAACTGAGTGAATGGATCTGAGTGTCAAACTGAGTGAGTGGATCTGAGATGGTGTTTTAGCCAAAACAATTTTCACAACTCTTCAAAATTTACATTATGCATGATGCCTTATTAGATTTTAAAAAAAAAAACGTAAAATATTTTGAACACTTAGATCTGTTAAAAAACAAAAGAAAAAATAATAGGTTATTTTTGGAAAAAAAATGAAGAGAAAGTGATGATGGTGTCGTAATGAGAATATAAGGAAATAAAGCACACCATGATAATTATAGTATAAATGTTGATGCATCATGGAAATCCATGACACGGAGCTGCAGTAATGAGAGGAGAACCCACAATTAGTTTTGCAAAAAAACCTCCAGAGAATGAAACCATACATGTTGAGACTTGCAGAGATATAACCACGAAATGTAACCCACGTCACCCCACACACACCACCCCCTTAAAGGAAAACCGAATTGAAATTTCAAACATTTTGAATGAGATTCGGTCATCGTAGAAATTTGAGTGAATGTGGTCAAAATGGACACTCAAAACCCTCATAAAATTAGAAATCAGTCAAAGCATGTAGTCAAAGGGCTACTCTTGTGAAGTACCATTAATATTTTAAACCTAAAAATAAATGTGATAACAAATAGGAAATTAAATCATGAGATTTGAACTCACAATAATGAAGGACAGGAAATATATACTCATTCTTATTATCAGTGCTGACAGTGACTGGTGATGAGTGGCAACGCTGGAGCACAGTCCTGGACGATCAAAAGGAGGGTTCCTGGTTAGAGTACACTGTAGTCGAACCTCGCCAGTGTATGACTGAATTTCATTGAACCTCCCCCTATAGGATAGGGGAAGGCTTATCACTGTTGTAGGGTTTGTTTCTACAATTAGTGCCCCCAATTTTTAATGGTAACTTAGAGTTTATTAAACCCTTAAGAGTACTAAAGCACCATTTACAAAAATAAAATAAAATTCCTCTCCTGCACTCCCAATTTCCGTGATGTATGATTTCCAAGCTGTATCTCAGAGCCGGCTGAGATTTTCGTAATTAAATTTTACATCGATAATGTGAATAGAAAGTACGTGCGTTTGATGTCATTTTTGACCTTGACCGATTTTTAAGGGCATGACCCAAATGACAGACATTTAAACCATTTTCACCATAGCTCGACTAAGGTTTGTCCGATTGAAACAAAATTGCCATCTCTAGATAGCCGAGAGGAAGGTGCGTTTACGCTTTACATGGTATCCCTCCAAGTTAGAGGTCACGTCAAGGTAAAGTGGCGGTCTGAAAAGAAAAAAAATGCACTTTTTGTCGTTGCTCATTCTTGCCAATGCGGAATCTCAGACGACTCGGCCTTACAAGATGTTCTTGCATTGTAAATAGTGAACCTGCATTGAAGTTGTGCACTTGATATTTGACTTGTGTCCTTGACCTACTTTTTTTGGATGGTGACCTAATTGACAAAAATCACCTTTTTGATCATAACTTGAATAATTTTCCTCGATTTTCATGATGTTGAGTTTTATGGATAGATTGTAGATGGGGACACTTTTTAATTTACATTCTATCTCTAAATGTTGAAGGTTAAGGTCATATGATGGTCTGAAAAAATATTGCCTTCATTGGATTGCGGGCCAAAGGTAAGGCGCAGGCAACACCAAGGGTACCAGGCAAAAATAGCATTCCTTTCCTATAGTAATTATCTGCAGACTACTGTCGTTGGAACTGCTACTAACTATAGTATACGAGAGTAAACAATTCCCATATACTATAGTTCTAACTAGCATTTTTGCCTGGGTAAGCTGGTGGAGGCTTACACTTGGCGATCGCTTTGTTATCACAGATATCTAGTATTTTCTTGCTCGTATATATAATATGTTGTATGCATAAAATTATTGGAACGATGAATAAAAATCCAAAATTAGAATCATCATTTTTGATAATCATCGACTTGAGAGTAGCTTATACCACAAACTTGTTCCTGTTTGACTAATAATAAACTCTGTTGGCAAATTGGGTTTGGCCTGTTTTAGTAATCCCATCGGAGCACGGAGCCGTTGATGCTCTAATCCCAGGTTCACAATAACACATTTCCATTTATTAATTGCCTTTTCATCTCTTGTTTTTCATGTGAAATACACCGATTTTTCATCATGTCCTTTGTCCTGAATGTGATACATGCAGACACTTCTGCGTGAGAAGACTGTAGGGGAAATGTTATACATTGACTTCATCAGTTGTAATTTCCAGGCATTGGCCAATCCTTTAGAAAATGCATAAAATCGATGATTCTAGCCCTGTCAGAAAAAGAACAATAATTGAGTAAATAAGAAAATGAAACTCTGAAAATCAATATCCCTTCAGCAATATTAAAAATAAAACAAAAATTCAGGAAATTAAGCAATCCTTCCACCTTACCTCCCTTCCACCTCACACTACCCGTCCACCTCACCCAACCTTCCACATCACCATCCCTTCCACCTCACACCCTACCCTTCCACCTCACCATCCCTTCCACCTCACCCTACCCTTCCACCTCACCCTACCCTTCCACTCACCCTACCCTTCCACCTTACCTTACCCTTCCATTCCACCTCACCCTTCCATTCCACCTCACCCTACCCTTCCATTCCATCCACCTCACCCTACCTTCCATTCCACCTCACCCTACCCTTCCATTCCATTCCACCTCACCCTACCCTTCCATTCCACCTCACAGGTACTTCTCTCCTTCGCTTTACAAGTTGGCAATTTGGATTTACATATTGGCAATATATCAAATTGGAAGCACAAGTACATGTTAGATGACATTACATTATGAAAAGTTAACTTCGATTTGGATAAGAGCAAACTGTTCAGAGAAGTATAATCATTGTCCAAGGGCAAATTATTTTAATTATCTGAACTCTGCCTGTCTTTTGACACTTTTTGGTTTGGAGATTAATATCCCCAAAGTATTCATCAAGATTGCTTCAACTGTTTCCAAGACACCTGGAAATTTTCACCTGTAAAACAGAGGGGTTTTTTTTTGCATTAACACTAACACAAGCTTGGAAAAATTTAAGAAGCTGCTGGAAGATAATCACCATAATGAAGTAATTTCAGAGGTTAAGGAAAACATACAAAACAAGAGAGGGCAATGTCATGTAACAGAACTTTCATAACTAAAATGTAGAAAGAAAAAAAAAAATCTCTCAAAAATATAATCTGCAAAATTCTAACACCGCTACCCCAAGTATCAACAAACCATATATTAGAAGACTGGTACTTCATGAAAATAATGTGGTACAAAACTTTTTGTGCAAGAATTAATAACAAGTTGTAATAATAAATATTGCCCTGTTGTGTTTCTAAGTTACTGCTTTAGTTACCCCAAACATGCGAAGCCAAAACTGGAGTTAAGCAATTGGTTAATGTCCATCGTCTGTCTGTCTGCCTGTCTGTCTACAAACGTCGGTTTATAACCGAGGAATAACATATTTAAATGAATGTTATATTTTCAACATGAATAGGAATAATGAATAGGAAGACAAGTTTGCTGTTTTAACGTAGTTTGTCTCAGAATTTGTCCTGATCGCGCATGCGTAGACAGAGGAGTGAGATAATCTTTTTACTGTCTGTGTGTCTGTCTGGCAGTGAAAACAAATTGAGAACCATTTCAAACAGGAAATGTACTGTTTTTAAGGACGTTATAAAGGACACAAACACCAGGCACGAATAACTAATATAACATGTTAGATAGGGTGATGCAATCAACACTGGGTAAAATGGTGGTAAAACCCAGAATTAATTTATTTATATGACTTTTACAATGTTTATTTTATTTAAAATGAATTATACAATTGAACAATACAGAACACAAATCACCTTCTTATCACTTTTAAAACCCTTCCGTTTTATCTGAACCTGACATGTTAAATATGGTGGTGTATAATAAGGGTAATGTATAAGACTGCTTCAATAGCTCTAAACTTCTGGAACTTATTTTAAGGATCTTTAAAATCATTATTTTGATGAGGTTCGTACAGAGATTATAATTTCAGCGGAAGAAGTCGGAGTCAGTCAGATGGAGAAGCTGTTGAATATATGTACGAGAGAGAGGATTCAATTCCAGAGGAATGGAGGACAGGGTCATTTGTGCCGATATGAAAGGGTAAGGGCAATGTTCAAGATCTAGGGAAGTACAGGGGCATTATGCTCATGAATCATGTCATGAGGGTGCTGGAGAAGATTCTGGATGGGAGATAAGGGAAAGTGTGGAGATGGAGATCAGAGAAGAGCAGCAGGGGTATAGAAACGACAAGGGGATGACGGATGGGATGTTCGTGCTGAGACAATTGGTGGAGAAGAGGTTTGAGGTGCAACGGGAGATGGCATTGGGATTTGTGGACATGTCGAAGGCTTATAACCATCCGAGAGAGATGGTGACACTGACATGGATGCGAGTGCAGGAAGCAGAAGTTAGGTTGGTGGAAGGATGTACAAGGGAATGAAGGAAGAGTTTTGGTTGGTCCTAGGATGTCTGAGGAGTTTGGAGTGAACATCGGTTTGAGGCCGGAAAGCACTCTCAACCCACTCATGTTTATCATGGTGTGGAGATGGGAACAGGAAGGTGAGCTTGAGGGGTAGTATGGGGAGGAACTGTATGCAGACGATCTGCCTGTTGTGGTGGAGAGTGGGTGGGAGATGCAGAAAGTACTGGGGTAGTGGAAGGAGGCATTTGGGAAGCATGGGCTGAAGTGGGTCGGGCAGCAGTGAAAATAAATGAATATCAGGTTGGAGTGAGAAGGAGATCAGACAGGGAAATAGGTTTGAATATCTGCGAGGAGAGGCAGAGGTAAGGAGGAGGATTCAGGTGGGTGTGAATGCATGGAAGAGGGTGTAGGGAGTAATGGCAGACAGGAAGATATCAAGAAAATTGAAAGGGAAAGTTTTGATGTCATGTGTAACGCTGGCCTACCTTTACAGTCTGGAGACGGTGGCACTGACAGAGAGCCAACAACAGATGCTGCATGTTTGCGAGAACAACTGCATCAGGAGGATTGTGGGAGTGAAGAGGGTGGATGAATTGAGGGAGGAGATTGGTGTGCCGATGAGTTTGATGGGGAGATTGGTGAAATGCCGGCTGAGATGGGCTGGACATGGTGCGGATAAGGAAGAGAGAATAATGGCAAAGAGAGCGGATAGTTTCAGGGAGCAAGGTCGGAGGAAAAGAGGTGGACCACAGTTGAGAAGTGAGGATTGTGTGAGGAGGATATTCATAAGGTAGGGGTGGTTAGAGAGTGGAGAGAGTTGGCTGAGGACAGATGGAGGTGGTGGAGATCGTGGTCAAGGCAGGGCAGAATTTTTGTGCCATCGGACATCACTCTTTATTAAGGGAAGAAGAGGAGAAGAAGATTTTATTAATATTGAAGGATATACCTGAACACTGCATGGGGTAACATGTTCTCTGTACTCTCCAGTTTGAGAAGTGTTTGGGAATGAAAGCATGCTGTGGTATATACCTGTATCCACAGCACAGAAAGTGATGAGAGATGCCATTCCCACTGAAGCAGCTTGCTAAAAAAAGCTTTCCAGGTTTCCTGCAAAACAATACCAGGAAAATAAGCTGACTGGGAATTGCAGACATGGAACTTTAAAACCCTGTGAGATCACTCTAAAGATTTCAAAAGTAGATCGGGAATGCATTTTCTGGAAAATAAAATGTGAAGGGACTGTCACTGATGTGTACTATTCTTAAACAGCCAACAACCTTTTTGCACAACTCATTGATCGTTCCAATCAAGCACCAACTATAGAACAATGAGGTTTCACGGACAGTCAAAATGCAAATTCACTTTTATACTCAAAGTGTTTTGAAATTTCTAAAATTGCTTATTCAAGGTTTTCAATGGCCTATTGTAAATACTGAATGGGTATATCAAAATTAATTCAAGTAATAGCAAGGTGGAGAATTAATACAGTAATAACAAGTAAAGGTGGAGAAGAACATCCTCCAGCCAATAAAGAAAAACAACTTCACAACAAAAACACCAAATATGGTGCCAAACCTCATGTTTACAATACCTGTTCATTTAAGGATAGGTGCCATGAAAAATATTTAAAGCTTTGGGGAACTCTTATTTGAAGGCCAGGTAACATAATTGCCTCGGGTAACTGGCAGAAATACCATCTATCACCTCTACTGTGAGAATTTGAATCATGCTATTTAAAGGATATATCTGGGTAGCCTCGGATGCTACGTTTAACTTTCTGCATTAATGAAGGGAAAAACAATGCAAGAAACTGAACCGTGAGACCATAGTTTCAAAATCATGTTTGTGTCAATGGATGTGTACACGATACGAGAGCGTTTTTCATTTCAAGTATTTACTGAATTGTGGTACTTTCCGATTTATTATCATTCATGACGGCCAAATGGCTGAAAAATTAATGGGTTCATTGTCGTGCCAAAATACATCGAGAGTTCTCCACCTCAATTTATTACAAGCAAAAGTAGAAATACCACCTGTGGTACATGCATTTGACTTTGCGTGGAGCATTTACCACATGTTTACCATTAAAATGTTACTTTAGGAATGTCCTCACATATTTAAACTGCACATCAAGTCGAAAGCCTAGTAGCTACTAGAGAAACGAGATACATGTAGACTGCTTGAGAGAACCTAGTCATCTTTAGGTAATATGTGGTGGTGGTGGTGGTGGTTTAGCAGCAATAATGGAATAAAAGCTTATTAAACCAGGACAAGCCTCCAGTCTGTAAGTCTACCACAACCAATTACTCATTGGCAGCTCTGCTTTCTTTTTCAAGAGGATGTGAAAGAAAAATGCTCATTACTGTGACCTGCAAAAGCAAAGAGCAAGAATTATGATTCCATTGACCCGATATGATTCCATTGACCAGGGCATCATGGATTGGTTATGTCTCAATGCAGGAAAGTATCCAGACCCTTGACTTAAGGGGAGCCCAAGGTACCAACAGTGCAGTAAGTATGAGCTGTCACAGCATAGGGTTTAACGGCCTCCTCAATGAACCTGGGCAGCAGAGAGGGGCATGAGGGAAAGCCCGCAAAAGTTACAGCATTTCATTCGTTTTGAGGGCAAAATCAGATTAAATTACCTCAAAGCATATACCATATGAAAATGGCACTCAGGTGATCACATACCTCCACCAGACTGAACAGTTTACATTTTTGTAACACATTGATAGGTCAGATCTGAATCCGGACCTGAACCAAAATCTAATCAGGTTGTTCTCGTCACCGAACCAACTCATCTACCAAGTTTTGTCCAAATCCATCTCCAACTCTTTGAGATACCATGATTTATATATATATATATATATATATATATATATATATATATATATGTATATAGATTATATATAATATAAGATATATATATATATATGTATAGACATACAGCTCTGGAAAAAAATAAGAGACCACTCCAAAAAAAATTTAAATCAGCATCTCCACATGTATGGCAGCCATTCCATTCCAGTGTCTGTTGAATTCCAACACAGGCACACCTCATTCTACTTAGTGAGGCACTCATTAGGTGATCAACTGAACCGAATCTTACTTAACAAGGAAAGTAATAAAAACCACTGCTGTGGTCATCACTATCCTCTTGCAATAGGACCAGCTGGATGGCAAAAACAGTGCTCGTAGTACCTCAAAAGTATTGGAATCAAAAAAATAACTATTGACTATGCCAAAAGAGTTGAAAGAAAAAGTTTTGAGTGAGGAAAAGAATGGTTCAATTCTGGCTTTACTGGCAGAGGGATACAGCGAGCGTCACATTGCTTCCATCCTTAAAATTTCAAAGACGGCGGTTCATAAGAAAAGGTCAAGCAGCAGACATTGGGGACAACAAAACTACAGATTGGCAGAGGCGAAAACGACTTTCCACTGACTGGAATGACTGCCAACTCATTCGAATGTCATCAACAACCATAGGATGACATCAAGGACTCTACAAAAAGAATGGCAAACGGCAGCTGGGGTGAAGTGCACGGCGAGGACGGTTAAAACCGGCTCCTAGGAGCAGGGCTGAAGTCGTGCAAAGCTAGAAAAAACCCTTCATCAATGAAAAGCAAAGAAGAGCCAGGCAGAGGTTTGCAAAAGACCATAAGGATTGGACCGTAGAGGACTGGAGTAAGGTCATCTTCTCTGATGAGTCCAATTTTTCAGCTTTGCTCACACCTGGTCGTCTAATGGTTAGACGGAGACCTGGAGAGGCCTACAAGCCACAGTGTCTCGCACCCACTGTGAAATTTGGTGGAGTATCGGTGATGATCTGGGGGTGCTTCAGCAAGGCTGGAATCGGGCAGATTTGTCTTTGTGAAGGACTCATGAATCAAGCCACGTACAAGGTTGTCCTGGAAGAACACTTGCTTCCTTCTGCTCTGACAATGTTCCCCAACTCTGAGGATTGCTTTTTCCAGCAGGACGATGCTCCATGCCACACAGCCAGGTCAATCAAGGTGTGGATGGAGGACCATCAGATCAAGACCCTGTCATGGCCAGCCCAATCTCCAACCTGAACCCATTGAAAACCTCTGGAATGTGATCAAGAGGAAGATGGATGGTCACAAGCCATTAAACAAAGCCGAGCTGCTTGAATTTTTGCACCAGGAGTGACATAAAGTCACCCAACAGCAATGTGAAAGACTGGTGGAGAGTATGCCAAGACGCATGAAAGCTGTGATTGAAAATCAGGGTATTCCACAAAATATTGATTTCTGAACTCTTCCAAAGTTAAAACATTAGTATTGTGTTGTTAAAAAATGAATATGAACTTGTTTTGTTTGTATTATTTGAGGTCTGAAAACACTGAATCTTTGTTGTTATTTTGACCAGTTGTCATTTTCTGCAAATAACACTGCTCTAAATGAAAATCTTTTTATTCGGAATTTGGGAGAAATGTTGTCAGTAGTTTGTAGAATAAAACAAAAATGTTCATTTTACTCAAACACATACCTATAAATAGTAAAACCAGAAAAACTGATAATTTTGCAGTGGTCTCTTAATTTTTTCCAAAGCTGTGTATATATATATATATATATATTATATATATAATATATATATATATATATAATATTATTATATATTTGGGTAGTCGATCTAGTCTACCCTTATTATCAGTATTTCCGTCGATACGTTTGTC
>CM068956.1:1894187-1912272 GCA_035128595.1 Eptatretus atami | reverse complement strand
AGGAGAGTTCAGAATTTATATTCTGTGCAAGCAACTTGCAGATGTTTACAAACACAAGACTGAAACTTATGATACCGATTAAAACAACTAGTCAGCATTTAGAAGACAGCACCGAACTTAATACAGATTTAAACAAACGAGTCAGACATTGCTAGTTGAGGGTAAAAAGTCAGACATTTACAAACACCAGCACTGAGATCTTCTCAATTGAATAAAACACTTTTCAGATGTTTAAAAACCACAGCACTGAACTTGTCAATTTCGTTCAAAACATGTCAGATGTTTACCACACAGCAACTAAACTTTCAATTTACGTCAAAAACAACTTCCGGCAGATAAGTAGATGTTTACAACACAGCCTGAACTAATGAATAGATTAAACACTAGTCAGATATTTGAAAGAACAGCACTGAACTATCAACAGATATAAAACGCATCAGAACATTGGCTAGTTGATTAAACAACAAAGTCAGATTTCAAACACAGCACTGATCTTGTCAAAAAAGATAAACGAACTTTGTCAGACATTCACTAATAAAGCAACTGAACTTGTTTTTTCCGAGTCAGACAATTAACTAAATACAGCACTGAACTTATCCACGTTAAAACAACTAAGTTCAGAACATTGGCTAGTTTTATTAAAAAAGTCAGACATTTACAACCAGGAATCGTTTCATTCAAGTGTGTTAACAAGCTACTGCAAACTGTGAATCCACATCATAGTTCAACAACTTGTCAGATGTAGTACAAGCACAACAGGGCTCAGCCTGAAACTTATGAAGAGGTTAAAACATCACGCCTCGTCAGAACATTAATAAGAACAGCACTGTAACCTTATCTGGTCAACAAATTTAAAACAATGGTCAGACAATTGGCTAGTTTATCAAAACACAAGTCAGCACATTTTACAAACAATTTCTATTGCAACTCGGGAAACTTGCCTCACACACAATGATATAAGTCCAACTTTGTCAGACAATTTAACTAATAACAATAGTCAACTGGCGAGAGAGAACTTGTCAATCGATTAAATCAATACGAGCAATCATGTACATAACTTATAGAGACAACTGAACTTATAATGCAACAGATTAAACACTAGATACTAGAGTCAGACCATTGGCTAGTTTATTAAAACAACAAGTCAGACATTTACAAACAATATATATATATACAGCACATTAGAACTTGTCATTGTAGCACTTAAAAACAACCATCAGACATTTAATCCACTCACACAGACACTGAAACTTAATCAGATTTCATTAAAAACAACTCTGAGTTTCAGAATGTTTTGATTAAACACACAGGCTCATGGACAACATTGAAACACGAACAAAAAGATGCTAAACCAACATTGTCAGGCATTCACTAATAACAAAGGCACTGAAACTTGTCAATAGATTAATACCAACTCAAAGTTACAGAAAATGTGGTAGTTTATTAAAACAACAAGTCATCTTTAATTAAATACAAAGACACAAGCACTGAACTGTTCAAAAAGATATAAAGCCACACTTGTATCAGAGATTCACAAATAACAGCACTGAACTGTCATAAGTAATTAAATCAACGAGTCAGACATGTAACTAATACAGCACTGAACTTATCAACAAGATTAACAACGAGTCAGAACAATTGGCTATCTGGCATTTAAAAAGCAACAATGGTAATTGTAGATTTCTCCACAACACAAGAGACACTTGATACTTGCTCCAATTTAGTGTAAAACACACGATCCGTCAGAGGTGTGTTTACGTAGTATACACAGCAACTGGAACTAAAATGAATAGGATGTAAAAACAATCTCGTCAGACATTTACTTGAGAGACGCACAGTGCATAAGAACTTGTAAATAGATTAAAAGAAGGTCAGGACATTCGGCTAGTTTAGTGAAACAACAAAAGTCAGACCATTACAAACTACAGCACTGAACTTGTCAATTTAGATCTATAAACAACTTTGCTCAGCATTGTTTTAGCGGAAAACACAGAGCATCTAAAACTTGTGCCTATTTTTTCATGTAATTAGATCGACAACAACAAGTCAGTAATCCACAATTTAGAAGACAGCACTGAACTTAGCGGAACAAGGGTTATAACATTAGCGAGTCAGAGGCATTGCGCTAGTTTATTAAAACAACAAGTCAGAAATTTACAACACAGCACGATCACTTCTCAACGCACACCAAAACAACTGTCCAGATGTTAAAAACACAGCAACTGGACTTTGTCAATTTAGTTTAAAACAACAATGCCAGATGTTTACATAACGACAGCACTAAACTGTGTCCAAATGTTAGATCAAAAACAACTTGCCACCACCGATGTTTACAAAAGCACACCAGCATTTTATACACTCTGAAGCTAATGATAGGATTAAAACAACTAGTCAGATATTTGAAAACGACTGACTTTATCAACGAGATTTAAAATGAAGTCAGACATTCGGCGTCGTTGACTTAAAGAACACAAGTCTAGACATATTAGCAAACACAGCACCTGACCTGTCAAAAAAGATGCAAAAGAACTTGTCAGATATTCACTTAATAAAGCACTGAACTTGTCAAATAGGGGGCTTAATTATCAACGCAGCCTATACAAGACATGAAGCTAATCAGAGCACTGAGAACTTATCACAGATAAAACAACATAGTCAGACATTGGCTAGTTTAGTAAAACAACAAGAAAAACATTTAAAACAGCTACTGAACTTGTCAATTTAAGTTAAAAAACAACGTGTCAGATGTTTACAACATCAGCCACACGAAACTTAATGAATAAGATTAAATACAAACTCGTCAGACATTTACTGACAACCAGCACTGATTGTCATAGATTTAACAACTAGTCAGACATTGGCTGGTTTAATTAAAACAACAGTCAGACAATATCTACAACACAGGCACTAGAAACTTGTCAATTTAGTTCAAATCAACTTAGCGTCACACTATGTTTACAAACCCACACAATGCAACGCACTGTAACATTATCCAATTGAGTCTATATAACAACTCGTCAGAACCATTTACGAATACACGCCACTGAACCGTGTCAATAGATTAAAACACAAGGATCGGCCAACACATTGGCACCCTGGTTTATTAAAACAAACAAGTTTTCAGGGTGTTTAACTAAACACAGCACAAACTTGTCAATTTTAGCATCAACCACCACACCCTTCGTCAGATGTTTACAAACACAGCACTGAACTTATCAACAGATTTAAAACAACAAGTCATGACATTGGACTTAGATTTATTCACATCTATAGAACAACGTCACAGACATGTTACAACACAGCACTGAACTTGTCAAAAGATAAACGAACGTCCATCATTCATTATAAAGCACTCGAACTGTCAAACAGATTAAAACAACAAGGTCAGCACATTAGCGAGCTAGTTTATTAACAAGTCAGACATTTATACAAACACAGCACTGAACTATGGTCAATTTAACGTAAAAACAACTCTGACAGATGTTTGACAACATGGCAGCGAGCGCATTGGTTAAAAAGAACCGGTCAATTTAGTTATAATACATAACTCTTTGCTTAGACCTGTTTACAACAACAGTAACTGAACTTATGATAAGAGTTAAAACACTTATATGGCAACATTTACAAGGACAGGATCTCAATGGATCCGTAACTGCCGAGAACTTATCAACAGATTAAAACAACGAGTTCAGATATTGGTCGAGTTTATGAAACTAGAAAACTACACAATAACGAAATACAAAGCACTGAGAATTCTGAAAATTTGTTTGAAACCAACGCTGTCGTCCAGATGGTCTTTACAAACACAGCGGAGGCGGAAAGCTTATGAATAGATTAAAACAACGAGTCAGACCTTTACAAAACCAGCACTGAACTTACAAAAGATTAAAACACTAGTATCTATGTACATTTGGCTCGCCGTTTATTAAAACAACAAGTCCAGACATTTTACAAACACAGCATGAACTTGTCCAATTTAGTTGCAACACAACTGGTGTCTAGTCCACTTTACAAACACTATCACTGAACTTTCGTCCCACTTTAGTTAAAACAAACTTGTTCAGATGTTTACAAACACATGCACTGAACTTATGAATAAGATTAAAACCAATCCAGACATTGGCTGGTTTATTAAAAACAACAAGGGTGCCGCCGGGCACCAGACATTTACAGGGGGGGAGATTGTTTTGTCACATAACACGAGCTCTCGGGAACTGTCAAATGTTTAGTTCAATAACAATCTTGTCAAATGTTAGAGCAGAGAGCCATGCACGAGGAACTTGGTCAATTGAATTACAAACAATCTGCGGAATACAGACCCAATTGTAAACGAAAACCAGCTCGCTCACTCTTGATACTTTGTCAGAATAGCATTGAAAACAACAAGTGTTCCCACCAATTGGCTGGCGTTTATTAAAAACAACAAGTCAGGTGTTTACAAAAAAGCACTACGTGTCAATTTTAGTCAAGAACAACTTGTCAGATGTTTACAAACAGGCAGCGAGCCTAGAAGGAGGCAGCGAGCTGAGAGCGGAGGTGAAGTAGAATGAAACAACAAGTCAGACATTTAGAAGAGCGGAGCCAGACTGAAC
This sequence comes from Eptatretus atami, assembly GCA_035128595.1. Classification (NCBI taxonomy): domain Eukaryota; kingdom Metazoa; phylum Chordata; class Myxini; order Myxiniformes; family Myxinidae; genus Eptatretus; species Eptatretus atami. The sequence goes on along the minus strand of CM068956.1, from coordinate 1,907,680 downwards.
TTATCATCAAGATTATAACAACGAGTAAGAGCGAGCGAGATTATTAAAAGGAACGAAGTCGAGACCAATATATACTAAAACAACAAAAAAAGGGCCGCATGGGGGGAGGGGCTGGGCACTGATTCTTCTCAAATTGAAATCACACACACAACTTGTAAGAAGTTTAAAAACACAGCACTGAACTGTCAATTTAGGCTAAAAACAAACAATGTCAGAGTAGTTTACAAAAGAGCAACAGGAGCACTTAAAGCTGTGTCAATTTATTCAAAGCAACCTGTGACCATATGACGTTTACAAACGAGAGCAGGCAACTGGCGCTTTTTATGAATCACTGTGGATTCTTAAACATCACCAGGTGCAGGAGCGATCACGAAGTCATCTAGGGCGTTCTATCTGAATCTAGCTATCAAGGACGGATTAAGTCAGAGGCGACGAGTCAGTACACGTTGGCTAGGTGAATATAACTGAAACAACAAGTCAGACATTTACAAACACACGCACTGCACTTTTCCAACGAAGTATAAACGAACTTGTGCAGACATTCAACTATAAGCAACTGAACTTGTCACAGATTAAACAACTGTAGGTCTAGACAGGTTTTGCGAGTGCTTCTGTGTATGGTTAAAACAACATAAGGTACACCTACAGTGTTTACAACAGCCACCTGAACTGTCATTTAGTTAAAAACACCGTGTCGAGTGTTATGAGCAAAGCACACAAGCCACTGCGAAGAAACTTAGTGGAAGAGGATCTAGAACAACTCGTCAGACATTTACCTGAAACACAGCGAGCGTCGAACTTGTGCTCGAAATAGTTAAAAACACCTAGAGCCAGGTGTCGCACATTGGCTAGTTTATTTAACAAACAAGTCAGACCACATTTCATAGACACAGCGGCTACTGGAACTTGTCATTTAGTTAAAACAACTTGTCAGATGTTTACAAACACAGCACTAGAATCTGTCAATTTCGACAAAAACAAATTGTCAGGATGTTTACAGAACACTAGCAACTGAACTTATGAATAGATTGAAACAAGCAATGTCAAGAACAATTTAGGGAAGACAAGACGACGTGGAACTCCTATCAACGATAGATGTATGAGAACGAGTCGACATTGGCGTTGATGAAGCAACAACAAGTCAGACATTTTCACAACACAGCACTGAAACGTCTGTCAATTGCATTAAACAGAGCGTCGACTCAGACATCTTTACCACACAAGCACTGAACTTGTCAATTGATAAAATAACTTATAGACATTACGCACACAGCACTGAACTTGTTAATTTAGTTTAAAACAACTTGTCAGGTGTTTACAAATACATCACTGAACTTATGAAATAGATTAAAACAACTATCAGAACAATTGCTAGTTTGATTAAAAACAAACAAGTCAAGACATTTACAAACATCAGCATGATCTTGCTCAATTGAAAAGAAAGACGGAGACTTTTCACACTGCTTACGAAGCCCAGCACCTCTAGGAACCTTGTCAATTTAGTTAAAAACCCAACATGTGCAGGATGGTCTTACGAAACACAGACACTAAAACCTTGTCACTTTATGAGGCTCAAATAGAGACACTTGACCAGATGTTACAAAACACCAGCACTGAAACTAATGAATAAGATTAAAACAACTAGTTGTGGCAGGACCCATTATTTGAAGACAGCACTGAACTTATCAACAAGATTTAAAAACGAGTCAGGAAACAGATTGGCTAGTCTGATTAGAGAGAGCGAGCGAGAGATCAGGAGCGATCTTTACAAACACACGCACGAACTCGAAAGAGAACGAACTTTCAGACATCTCCTAAATACACAGCCAGAGCAACTTGTCATAGGTATTACATCAACGAATCAGACATGACGCTCAATACAGCACTGCAAGCTATAGGTCGAGGCGATGATAAGAAAACGAACTGATAGATTCCAGACACTTGGCAAGAAGGTTATTAAACAACAGTAATACATTTTACACGAGATCAGCAGACTGAACTTGAGTCAACTTTACTCTCTAAGAATACGTGTCCAGATTTTATCAAACACAGCACTGAATTAATGAATAGATTAAAACGAGACTCGTCAGAATTTACTGACAAGCCTGACTGTCAATAGATTAAAACAACTCGTCAGACATTGGCTAGTTTATTAAAACAACTAACTGTCAGACCACCTTCAAGTACAAAAACACAGCAACGAACTTTGTCATTGCGTAAAAACAACTTGTTAAGATGTTTACAAACACAGCACTGACTTGTTCAACCTTAGTAGCTTAGAGAACAACGTTGCTCAGATGTTTAACAAACAACAGAAACTGAACTTATGAATAGATTAAAACTGGCAGACATTTACAAGACGGCACTGGGAAGCTATCAAACACAGATTGTCAAATACAAACGAGCGCAGATAGTCTGGCGAGTCTACTAGACAAAACACACAAGTCAAGGACCCCCAAACATGACACAACTACTATGTATGAAGTTGAACTGTGTCTACTCTAGTTAAACAACTTGTCAGATTGTCTGCTACAATATCAGGATGTTCTTTTGGAATGAATGTTGGTTGGCGCCCGGTCACTTATAAGTAAACTGCTATGCAGCTTGAATCTATATGTGACATAGATTGAGAAAACATATGTTACAAGACATTACACAAGAACATCACTAGTAGGAGAACTTATCAAGCATATTTAAAATCAAGCTATCAGAACACATTGGCAGCTTTGATCTTAAACAACAGAGTGCATGCGACATTTCTTCCAAACACATGGACTGCACACTCTGGTCAATTTGTACGTTAGTCACCAGACCAACCCGTCAGACAATGTTTACAACACAGCACTGAACTTGTCAATCTTAGTTAAAACAACTTGTCAGAAGTTTTACAAACACGAACTGACTTATGGCAAGTACGATTTTCTAATTAACACTATGAGACCACAAGAACATTTATCAAGACGGCACTGCACACACTCAACAGATTATAAACACAAAGTCAGATATTTGGCGAGTTTATGACAAATCAACAGCAACGTCGTTCATGGGACGATGTCTTTATCTGCTCGAACTGTAATAATGTTTTTCTTCATTGCCAATCTAAATTACTTATCTGTACATAACACGTGCATGTTGGATCAAGAGTATTATTTGGTATATTGCATGATTTTTGGGCATGTATCACCATTAACGATAGACAACAATAACAGTCAAAATAAGTAAAGTTGTAACATAAATGCCAACGAATCAATTAACAAAACCAAATGTTACAAACCCAAAAACAACACAACACACAATCATGTTCGTCGTAGTCCATCTTATTCCCCCTTATCGAAACGACCATCTTACATCCGTATCAGGACCAGAATATTGGTTGGGCAAGATTTTTAACACCAAACCGTCAATCTAGAGAATCGCATTACATAACAAATCATCAGAGCAGCACGTGAACTTGTCAATTTAGTGTGAGAACACGAACGTTGTGCTGTCAGACTATTTTACAAAACATACACAGCACCTGCAAACTTGTTCCAATTGAGTTAAAAACAACTCGTCAGAATTTACGCACAGACCATGCCACTGGAACTTGTCATGAGATTAAAATATATACACTACAAGGCAGGACTATTGGAGCATGGTTTATTCTTAGAGACACAATCAGGCTGTTTACAAGAGCAACAGACCTAACCTACGTCAATTTATCAAAGAGCATCTTTGTCAGAAATGTTTTACAAACACAGCACTGAACTTGTCAATTAGTTAGCACGACAACTATTGGTCAGGGAGTGTTCCAACAAACACAGCACTCCAAAACTTGTCAATTTATTCGCAAGAACAGAGCGTGCCCACATGTTTTATCCAACAGCGAGCCACCTGAACTTTATGAATAGATCTAAGAACAAAGGTCAGGGTAACATTATAGAAACAGCACTGGAACTTTATTCAAACCAGAATTTTAAACAAGGAGTCAGACATGCTGCGAGTCGGAGTTAAAACAACAAACTCAGACATTTACAAAGAGACAGCACTGATCTTTCTATTAAATAAATACAAACTTGTCAGAGTGTTAAAAACAACAGCACTTGAACTTACTCGGTCAAATCCAGTTAAAACAACATGTCAGATGTTTACAAACACGCAGCACTAAACTTGGGTCAATTTGTCAAAACAACTTGCCAGAGTTTTCAAAGACACATAGCCTACTTAGGTATGAGAACTCATAATAAGATTATCAAACAACTAGAGTATAGATATATATTAGTATAGATTCAGGCAACTTGAACTCGTGAATCAACAGATTTAAACGAGCTCAGACATTGGCTAAGTTGACTAAAACAAACGATCAGGACATTTACAAACACAGCACTGGAAACTTGTCAATAGGTTAAATCAAACGAGTCAAGACATTACTAATACAGCACTGAACTTATCAAACAATATAAAAACAACTAGTCAGAACATTGGCTAGTGTATAAACAACAAGTAATACATTTACAAACAGCACTGAACTGTCAATTTTCGTTAAAAACCAGCATGTCAGATGTTTTACAAAACAGCACTGAAACTTATGAATAGATTAAAAACAACTCGTGGCAGACGATTTAACTGACACAGCCACTGAACTTGTCAATAGATTAAAACACTAGTCAGCATTGGCTGGTTTATTAAAACAACAAGTCAACATTATACACAAACACACGGCATTCTGAGCACTTGTCAATCTTAGTCTTCACAATCTTTGTCAGATTCTTTGACAAAAACCACAGCGACTGAACTTGTCAATTGAAGTTATTACACATCGTTCACAGACATTTACGAATCAAGCCCTGAAAGGCGCTTGGCGGGATCCATAGTTGGGAAAACAACAAGTTCAGGATCATTGGGGGCTGGTTATTATTGTAAAAAAGACACAAGCTCACAGTGTTTACAAAACCGACAGCACTGATCATTCCCTCACATTGAATAAAACAACTTGCCAGATGTGGTTTAACAAACACCAGGCACGTGCGAACTTACTGGAGATAGATGAACAAACAACTGTTGTCGAGTATATCATTCTAGAAAACACAGCATAGGAACTTTATCCAAGCACCAGATTTAAGAACGATGTCAGACGGAGTTGGCTAGTGTGATATATAATACACAGGTTAGCATTTACAGTGAACAAGCACTGAACTTGTCAAAGAAGATGAGAACGAACTTGTCAGACCATTCACTATAAAGCACTGACTTGCAATAAGGGTTTAACCGAAGAACAAGTCAGCATTGGCCTAGTTTATTAAAACAACAAGTCAGACATTTACAACACAGGCGAGCCTGAACTTGTCCAAGATTAGTAAACACACAAACTTGTCAGATGTTGTACGAGGAGCACAGGCTGGCCGATTGGAGAGACACATCACAACGCGGTCAATTTTAAGTCAAAACAACTTGTCAGATGAGTTTACAAAGTACAGCAACTGAACTTATGAATAAGATTGAAACCCAGAGCAAGTCAGACATTTTAGAAGAGGCACACCAGCACTCGAACTTCTGCAGAGTTTTAAACAACTATCACATGTGGCTAGGTTATTAAGGAACAACAAGTAATACATTTACAAACACACTGAACTTGTCAATTTGAGGAGAGACGAACGTTTCAGATGTTTACGAAATCGACAGTCACTATAGACCTTAATGAATATTACGGATTAATATAACAACATTCGATCAGCAACATTTAACTGGACAATCAGCACTGAACTTGGTACAATGTATAACGATTTAAACACAAGTCATGATAACAATGGCTAGTTTTATTAAAAACATAACAAGTCAGTATAACATTTATACAAACACAGCACTGAACTTGTCAATTATAATAGATAAAACACTGTCAGATAAATATGTTTATCAATATAAACACAAATTAGACTAAACTTGTCAAATTATTAGTTCAAAACTATACTTAGTCAGATGTTTACAAGACAGCACTGAATACTTATAATTAGTAAATTGAACTTAATAAACAAGTCTAGAACATTTAGAAGAACAGCACTTGAGAACTTCTAGCAAGAGATTTACAACTAGTCAGTACATGGCTAGTTATATTAACAACAAGTAATAACATTTCAAACAGCACTGAACTTGTCAATTTAGTTACACAACATACGTCTATTCAGATTGTTTACAAACAGGCAACTTAACTTATGAAAGATTGAAAAACAACTGCGTCAGAGCATTTACTGACACAGCACTGAACTTTGTCCAATAGATTAAAACAAGTAGTCAGCACCATTGGCTAGCTTTATTAAACAACAATTCAGACATATTACAAACACAGCACTGAACTTGCAATTTAGTCAAAACAACTTGTACAGAGTTTACAAACACAGCACGTGGATACTTATGAATAGATAAAAACAACAAGTTCATGACATGGGCTGGATTATATTAAAAACAAACAAGTCAGACATTTACAAGAGGCACAGCACTGAACTTGTCAATTTATTCAAGGACAACCTTGTCAGAATGTTTTAAAAGCACATGTCTAAGCTGAACTTGTCAGAGTGATGAGAATCAAAACACCCTGCGTCAGACATCTAACGTAATACAAGCACTGAACTTCTCAATAGATAAAACAACAAGCAAGTACACTGGCTTGGTTTATTAAAACAACACAGTCAGGCTCTTTTACACACAGCACTAAACTCTGCTCAATTTAAATCAAAAAACAACTTGGTCAGATGTTTGCAAACTACAGCCACTGAATCTTAATGTAATAAGATTGAAACAACAAGTCAGACTATTGTAGAAGATCAAGCACTGAGAACTTATCAACATGATTTAAAACAAAACGACTCAGTATTGGCTAGTCTGTATTAAAAAGAACAAGTCTATGTTATCATCTACACATCAGCACTGATTCTTCTCAAATTGAAATAATACAACTGTGCAGATGTTTTTTCTTTAAAAACACAGCACTTGAACTTCTCGTCAATTTAGTAAACAGATCATGCCTCAGATTATCCTTATCAACAGGCCAGCACTAAAAAACTTTTCCAAAATTAGTCAAAACAAATTTCAAGGATGTATACAAACACAGCGAGCGACTGACTTCATGAAATAGAATTGAATATACACCCTAGATGGCGAGACATTAAGATATGACACAGCCAACTGAACCTTACTCAACAGATTTAAACATGGAGGCAGACAATGTTATGGCGCATCGTTGATTAAAACAACAAGTCAGTACATTTACAACACAGCACTGATCTTCTCAATTGAATAACAACAACTTGTCAGATGTTTAAAAAAACACCGCACTGAACTGTAAATGTTAGTTACAAATCTATACATGTCAGATGTTTACAAACAAAGCACTAAACGGCTTGTCAACTTTTAGATCAAAAACAACGTGCCAGAATGTCTCCTACCAGACACACAAGGCACTATGAACTGCGAAGAGATTATACAACTAGATATACAGAGAGTATATTATAAGAAAAAGACAATGCACTAGGAATTACGTATGCAACAGATTTAAACGAGAGTCAGACATTGTGTCTAGTTATGACCTTAAAAACAAAGTCAGAAACCATTTACAGAGGCGAGCAGCGATGGAGAGAAAGACTTGAATTTCAAAAGATGAAACGAACTTGTCAGAGGCGTATTTACAACTTATATATACAAGCAACGAACTTGTAAAGTTTATGATTAAAAAACAACAAGTCAGAGAGCATTCGGGCTAGTTTATTAAAAACAACAACTCAGACATCACAAACACAGCCTGATAACTTGTGCGGAATTTTTAGTAAACACAAACGTGTTCCAAGACTGTTTACAAACACAGCACTGCAACTTGTCATTTAGTCAAAACAACTTGTCGCAGATGTTTACAAAGGACAGCACTGAAACTATGAAATGAGATATTGAAACAACAAGTCAGCACATTTAGAAGAACAGCAGCGGAGACTTCTTCAAATGAGATTTAAACAACTAGTCAGACATTGGCTAGTTTTATTCAAAATCAAACAATAATTACATGTCACAAAAACACCACGCAACTATGTCAATTTAAGTTAAAACAACGTTTCAGTGCTTTACAAACAGGCTGTTCTGCTGCAGCCAGTTAAATCCGGTATGAAAAGTGATTAAAAAAATAAACCCGTCTTAAGACATTTACTGACGGTACAGATGCAGCACGAGAGCGAGATTACCTTGTCAACAGGAGATTAAAACGATATCTAGCTCCAGACACTCTAGAGCCTATGTTATTTTGAGAATACAACAATTCATATATCACAGTTTCTAGAACACAGTAAACCTGAGAAACCCTCCAATAGTTTTCAGTCAAAATCATACATTAGAATTCGAGATGTTTACAGCAAAGCTAGGTGGATAGATGTGTGTTGCTGCAGCAACTGAACTTAGAATAGATTAAAAATCGTACACAGACATTTACTGACAACAGCACTGAACTTGTCAATAGATTAAAACCAACTAGTCAGACATTGGATAGTTTATTAAAACCAACAATTCAGTAAACATTTACAAACGACAGCACTGAACTTGCAATTATAGATCAAAAAAACAAGTTAGATGTTTTCAAACACATGGCACTGAACTTAATGCAATCGATTGAAACAAACAATCAGACATTTAGAAGACCAGCAACTGAAAACTTCTCAAGAGATTTAAACATACTAGTCAGGACATTGGCTTAGTTTATTATACAGACGAAAGTAAAGCATTTACAAACAGTCACTGAAACTTGTCTCGATTTAAGTTCCAAACAACCTGTCAGATGGTATACGACACACACACAGGCACATGTATACGCTTGTCATTGAGAGGTTAAGAACAACTCGTCAGACATTCACTACAGAACACACAGCACTGAGAGAACTTGTCAATGTGGAGGAAATTTACAAAAAAACAAGTCAGTATACCTGTGGGCTGAGTTAATTAAAAGACAAACCTAGAGCGAGGTGTTTCAACAGAACGACAGGCACTAAATCTTTACGATATTAATGAGTCGAAAATCAACTTTGTGGCAGAATGTTTTTGCCAAATACACATAAAGAGCTAACTTGGAGGAACTTAGTTGATAGAATTGAAAACGAAACATAAGAGTCAGACCATTTTTAGCAGACGGCGAGCGAGAACATTATCAAGACAGATTTAACAACAGGACTCTCAGAGACATTTGGCTAGTTTATTAAAAGAACAAGTCAGAACCCCATTGTACAAATCAACAACGCACTTAAAAGTGGAGAAGTTCTTCTTTCTCAATCTGAAATAGAAATATCTGTCAGTACAAGTAATTAGAAACACAAAACATGCAAACTTGAGTACAAGCCTTCCTTCCAGCATCAAAAGGCACTTGGATAACATTGGGAGGAAAATGCTGGCCCGACCAGTGTCCATTATGAGGTTACTGTGAGACAACGAAACATCTAACCAGAAGTGCTCACAATACACAACCAGACTATCTAAAAGAGACACTTCAATTTCTTGAGGGTAGTCCAATAAGCTATACGAAATGGATACATGTGTCAGCAGTCTCTACAAGAGCACACGCAACTGAGACCATATAATGAATCAGATTCAAAACACACTAAGGTCATGTACCTACATTTAGAAGACAGCACTGAACTTATCAATCAGATTGGGTTCAGAGGACGAGGCAAGTCTGAAAGTTTCAGGTCCTTCGATGATAAAAGAACAACAAGCTCTACAAAGCAATGCTACACAGTAATCTATGACACGATAACGAGCAGCTTGAGCTACTACGTCAATTGAAAATAAGAACGCAATATCTGCTAAAAGATGGCAATTGATAATGAATGGAAATATATGAAAAAACGACATGCACTGCGCGAATCTGTTGTCACGAACCATGTATAGAGGCTTAAAGACAGACATGCCAGATGTTTACGGAACTACACAGAGCACACAACATAGGCTTGGTGCGAATTATGTTGTTCATAACGACACCGTGCCAGATGTTTACGAGAGCACACAGTCTCGATAGAACTCATGAATAGATAACAACATATAACATTGTGATATATTCTATCGCATAGTCACTATCATACTGGCGAGAAATTCTTTGTACACATCAACGATAATTTAAGTATCGAGTGCCACAGCACACAGTTGCTGAGTTCCTATTCCACACAGTGCTAGTAGACCATCAGACATTTAACACACACACACTAGGACAGTCCAACATGGAGTAAGGAAGCATGAAATGGATCTTAGGACTTTTTTTGCTGGATCCAGAAGTGGCGAAAGCTAGCCGAACCATTGTGACCTAAAGATACGAACTTGTCAGACATTCACTAATAAGCACGGAAAACTTGTCCAATAGGTTAAAACAACAAGTCAGACCATTGGCTAGTTTTTATTAAAAACAACAACTCAGACATTTACAAACACAGCACTGAACTTGTCAATTTAGTAAGACAACTTTGTCAGATGTTTACAAACACAGCACTAAATTGTCCAATTTAAGTCAATAACAACTTGTCAGATGTTTACGTTAAGACAGCACTTGAACTTATGAATAGAATTGAAACAACAAGTCAGACATTTCAGAAGCAGCACTGAAACTTCAAAGAGATAACAAACTAGTCAGAATTGGCTAGTTTATTAAAACAACAGTAATACATTTAGCAAACAGCACTGAAACTTGTTCAATTTAGTTAAAAACAACGTTTCAGAGTTGTTTTAACAACACAGCACTTAAACTTATGAATAGATTAAAACACTCGTCAGGACATTTACTGACACAGCACGTGAACTTGTCAATAGATTAAAACAACTAGTCAGACATTGGCTAGTTTAATTAACAACAACAATTCATCAGACATTTACAAACACAGCACTGAACTTGTCAATTTAGGTCAAAACACTTGTCCAGATGTTTACAAACACAGCACTGAACTTAATGATAGATAAAAAACAACAAGTCATAACATGGGCTGGTTATTAAGAGGCCACCCAAGGTCAGCTGGAACACCAATTTACACAAGACGACTAGCACCTACGAGAACTTGTCATTTGAGTCTTCAATTATCAACTTTTCAGTCACACACCTAGTGTATTACAAAAACACAAGCACTGCGAACTCTGGTGGTCTCTTCAATTGAATTAAAACTAGCACCTCTGATATCGAGGGTACCATCAGACGAATACAGCACTGAACTTGGTCATAGATTAAAACAACAGTCCCAGACATTGGCTGGTTTTTGAGAAGAGCATACAAATGATATTCACGCATGCATTTGACAAAAGACAAACAGGACACCCAAAAACCTGTATCAAATTCCTTACCGTCAAAAACCACTTGTCAGATGTCAGTTGCTGACATAAAACACCAGCATCTGAGAGCTTTATAGGAAGAAAAGAACAGGAGACGGATATGCGCTTCAATCATGGATGGCCAGCACAGTCTCAGACTTATTAACCCAATTACCTGGTTTGGATGAACGGACAGAAGGGGAAAAGCAAAGCAACCTACAAGTGCAACACATTATGTGGAACTTTGCAACAGTGTTTGGGAAAACTTTCCAACAATACCCTTCTGTCCAGTTCATCCCAAACCAGGTTGATGGGGTTTAAATCTGGAGACTGTGCTGGCCATTCCATGATTTGAAGCCTACCGTCTCGTTCTTTTCTTCTAAGGTAGTTCTTACATAGCCTGGAGGTATGTTTTGGGTCGTTATCTTGCTGTAGGATGAACGTACCTTCCTTCAACGCACTTCCTTTCGGGTGTTATTCCCGGCACCAGCACACAGCCTAGCACAAAATCGGTCCTCGATCTAATGATTCGTGCCTGCACTATTAAGCCTTTAACAATCCACTGCTCACTGACCCACCAGATGTTGTCTGGCATCTGTTTGTGCTCTTCTGTGCACAGTCGTTAGCAAAGACACGCTTCGCAGAATTGCAAGTGATCGGCGGTCGTCATCTCTATCATGAAGGGCATAGGCAGTAAGTGTGGGAATGTAACGTTATGCGCATTTTTCTGCGTGGAAGGATACGGTGATAAGCACCTTGATTGGCTCACTCGCAACCTCTGCCAGATAAACCGCGTAGCGGTCGTGACTGTGGTTGCCGGACTCTTGTTCCAGGTCATGTCTGATGGCGCTTCTCCAGCCCCTTAGCCTACATTTCCCGTTGCCTGTTTACTAGGAGACGGACTTCTTGCCAGTGGCTTTACCGACCCGTTACAGTTGCTTCAAATTGCTCGACAAATCTAATCCGTACTATTTCTTCCCTGAGTGCGGGTTAATATCGAATTCCTGTGCCAAACGGGATGGTGCACGGGCATTCGTGGTGTGTTCATTAATTTGTTGAGTAATGTTCACGGCCGCCAATGCGTGATTCATTGAAAGTAATTCATGTTCATTGGTGCAAATTCAATAACTTTCCAAATCTCGCAGCAATAACCTGCAAAACAAAATCAAAAATAAATAATTACGAAATTAAATAATCTGCAACCAAGTATAACAACATGACTTCCAGAAAGATCTGACAGCCGAAAAAACAGAAATCGGGCGCTACTTTGACTCATCCTGTAAAAAAATATATCTATATATATATAATACTATATTATATATAACATATATACACATACACACTACCGGTCAAAAGTTTTAGACACCCCATTTTTCCAGTTTTCCTGAAATTTAAGCAGTTTTAATGTTTCAATGTATTAAAGCATAGAACAATAAACAATTGCAGTTAAAAAGAATCATGTAATCGTTTTTTTTGAACAAAATTTAATCTAAATTTTTGACTCATTAAAGTAGCCACCTTTTCAGATATAACAGCGAACATACTCGTGGCATTCTTTTTACAATGGAAATCAAATTGATCGGAAAGTTCTTCCCAACACTGTTGCAGAAGTTCCCACAAATGTGTTGCACTTGTAGGTTGCTTTGCTTTCCCCTTCTGTCAGTTCATTCGCCAAACCAGGTTGATGGGGTTTAAATCTGGAGACTGTGCTGGCCATTCATGATTTGAAGCCTACCGTCTCGTTCTTTTCTTCTAAGTAGTTCTTACATAGCCTGAGGATGTTTTGGGTCGTTATCTTGCTGTAGGATGAACCCCTGACCAACTAGGCGTAGACCAGAGGGTATTGCATGCACTGCAAATGCTGTGGTAGCCCTTTGTGTTCAGGTGCCAGTCACTCGTGCAGTCGCCGACTTCTGGATTCAGCAAAAGGCCCCAGATCATCAGCTCTCTCCTCCATGTTTGACAGTTAGGTGTCAACATTGAGGAACCATCCTTTCGCTACTCGATGGCGTACAAAAACCTGCTGTGATGAACCGAAATTTCAAATTTGATTCATCGGTCCATAAGACCTTCTTCCAGTCTTCAGTAGTTCCACTGGCGGGCGGTGCTTCAATGGCCCAGGGCAAGCCTCTTTCTTATTTTGCCATCTTAGCAATGGCTTTCTTAACTCCCACTCGACCTGTCAAACCTGCAGCTCAAGTCTG
>CM068956.1:1787247-1803659 GCA_035128595.1 Eptatretus atami | reverse complement strand
GGTACCTCAGGGATCAGTACTCGGACCATTACTATTCATTATTTACATCAACGATTTGCATAATGGGGTGAAGAGTAAGCTTTCCGAATTTGCAGATGATGTAAAGTTTGGAGGTAAGGTGGATACCAGAGGGGGTGTTGATCAGATTCAGGAAAGTATTGATACTTGTAGAGATTGGGCAAAAGATTGGCAGATGGAATTTAACCTGAGCAAGTGTAAGGTGTTGGGGATGGGGAAGAACAATGAAAATAGAGATTCCAGGATGTAAGGGGTAATTTTGGAGCGTGTCACACAGGAGAAGGATCTGGGGGTGGTAATAGATATGGGAGGTAAGCAGGCAGTACAGTGCCAGGGAGCTACAGGTAAAGCAAACATGGTTTTAGGTTGGATTCGGAGGGGAATCATTTATAAATCAAAAGAGGAGGTGTTAACATTGTACAGGAATTTGGTGAGGGCCACATCTAGAATATTGTGTGCAGTTTTGGTCACCACGATTCAGGAAGGACATAGATGTCACAGAGAGGGTTCAGTGCAGGGCTAATAGATTGATTCCAGGCCTAGCTCGACTCAGCTACGAGGAGCGGTTGAAGGAGACAGGGCTTTATACACGAGAAAGGAGGCGGTTACGAGGAGATATGATGGAGATGTTTAAGATAATGAAAGGTAGAGATGAAATAAGTGAAAATGAATTATTCAGAAGAGTAGAGAGTGATAGGACCAGGGGCCATTGCCTGAGAGTAAAGAAGAGGAGAGTTAAGATGGTAGCAAGGTAGGGGACTTTTACTCAGAGAGTAGTGAATGCATGGAATGGTCTCTCTGGGAAGGTTGTGGCAGCAAAAAAAGTAGATATGTTTAAATTAGAATGAGATAGGTACCTGGAAGTTATGGAGATAGAGGGGTATGGGGAAGTTGATCAGACTTTTCAGTAGTTTGAGCATTGATGGGTGATTGTGTGCATTTGTACGGAGTGCTGTTGGTGGGGGTCTTGTCAAGGGGTGTTGGGTGGTTGATGTGTGTTTTTAACCAAGCCCATGCCCCCTCCTCTGAGGGGAAGGAGAAAAAGAAGAAAAATAAAAAAATACATAAACTCCAAAAACATTAAATAAATAAATTAATGTTAATTAATTAGTGAGGGTTCAGGTTAAGATAATGAAAGTGGTTAAAAAAACCACTTCATTTAAAATAAAAATAAAAACATTTTGCATTTTCTTCTTTGGATCTTGTGTAGATGGGTTGGTGTGGTGTTCGTGCAGTCATGATGGGCTGAATGGCCTCCACCTGTGTTAGATTTCCTTGTATCCTTTTAACTCCACAAAGCAAAATTATTAAAACAACAGAGGCTGTGGCATTTTATGTCTTTTTTACTTGTTTACTGCACATAACTCCATTATCTTGCCATGTATTACACATTGTAATGTTGTTTGGGCATGTTATAAATCAAAGATTAACTCTATCTTCATAATGCAAAAAAATGCCATCCACATTTGCACAAATGCTCGCTACCTAACTAATATAAAACCCTTGCTCTATAAAATGCATACGCAACCAATTTCAGATGTACATTTTTTGATATTGCCCTCTTTGTGTTTTGTATGATTTACATGAACTACCTGATGCATTTTACAACATGTTAACCAAAATTCCTTCCATTCCCCTTCCCTCCCCATAATTATCCAAAGTTGTGAAATCTTACCGATGTGTGTGTGACCATAGTAATTCATTAATTTGAGTTTGAGCAATGTAACATGTTTATAATAAGGACTTATGACTCGAGTCTGATGCGTACGTGATGTTTAATTTACCTTTTATTCTTTACGTTTTTTTCTTCTTTTCCTTGATATTCCCCTCTTTTGTTGAACTTCTTCTTTTCTCTCCCTCTCTCTCTTTCTCCTTTTCTTTTTCTTTCCATTCAGACATCACATCAAGAATATTGCAATTTATTTAAGGAAATCACTCTCCAGCTTTTGCTTATGATGTTCCTTGTTTTCTGCATACAGTCATACTTTGCTCATATTGATGAAATTGTTTGTATTTATGTAATCATGTGTACGGAAAATAAATATCAAATGGTTCTCTTGAAGTATGATGTAATGTATGACATGAGCACGATACGATGTACGGAAATCGAACACATCTCAAATTTTAGAATGTACGATGATTCTCTTGAAGTATGATGCATTGTGGGGCGTTGGTATGCACTGAATTACTCACAAACAAACACAAAACAATCATAAATTTGTGGGATAACCCCTATGTTGTGCAAGAAATGTAGACATTCAACCTAAAATACTTTGCAATAAAAAAAAAATGAAAAGCAGAATTCAAGAAGAAAATGTTTGAAAAGGAATGAATCCTAGAGGGGTAAGTTCAACGCTGTGGTGTTACAAAGACTTTGACTGCTGTCTCAAATTTAAATACTCTCCAATGTTTATCTCTGCCGATCAGATTTCCAGAAAGGGCTGCGCGATAGTCAGAAAAAGTTGCTTCCATGGATGAATCGACACTTGGAAATGAACCAATCAAATGCAACTTTCCTTTGGAACCCTAACATTCAAGAGAAGCTCTGTATGATTATCCAAGCAATTTATCATTTCCACAGTCCTGAGATTTATCTGGATTTGGCAGATGTGTACAGCGTCAATTTGGGAAATCATGTGAGATAAAGTCCAACCAATGAATGATTTATTTTAACCTTGGCTGCTTCCTCTGAAGCTACATCTCTGAGAACATGAGAGATGAGGTGCAGCAGCTTGTACTGCCATAAGACTTTCCGAAGACCCGAGCTGTATCAGTCTATTGACATGAACTGCAATAACTATGCTATGGTATCGAACTATTTCAGTTTAGCAAAAGCACTGCACTCATTTGCAATTACCTTACAAATTATTTGCATTCTAAAACCAAAATGTAAATGAAAAATATAAAGCAACACATCCAGAGTTGGAAAGTAAAAAGATGAGTTCAGAGCAATTTTATTTTCATTCACTACATTATCTTACCTGAACGCTTATATCAAGGTCATTATCTCAAGTTACAGACATTGTTTGTTTGTAAGAATTCATTTTAAATTGCTGGAACTGGAAACACAAGAATGATGTAAAATGTGAAAACATTTTCCTAAATGGACCTTTGCTTCTGTATTTGTTCTGCATTACATCAATACACTGTACAAACATACTTTTCCCCTTCTCAGTGTGGCATCTCTAAGCTGATTCCATTTTGGACAGATTATCTTCTGAAAACGAAATTAATTGCATCATAGATTCTAATTTTTTTTCTTCTCTCAGCAAGGTTAGCTCCTGCAAAGGACACAAAAAGGTTTCGAGTTGATGTCCATTATAATCCTTTAATCTGCCACTGCAGAAGAGTTAATATAAGCCCAAGAGAATCTCTAAATGTGCTAACCACCATAAATCCATAAAATGAGAAAGGAGCAGATTTTGTGTAAGATTACATCAATCCATGCTTATTACCTACATTACCTTTTAATCACGATGTTGATTAATTGAAGAAAACTGCTTTTCCGTAAATTATATTAATACGAGCATGGACCATGATGAAATTGGAAGGTGATATGTGACTTCATGTGCACGTAATGTAAAATGTGACTTCAAGACCACAACTCTCCCTCACTCCATTCTTTCTTTCTCCCATTCTCCCATTCTCCCATTCTCCCATTCTGCCAAATTCCTCTCTCTCTCTCTCGCGCTCTCTCTCTCCCTCTCTCTCTCTCTCTTCTCTCTCTTCTCTCTCTCTTCTCTCTCTCTCTCTCTCTCTCCCCGTACACCCAACTCTCTCTCTCCGTACACCCAGCTCTCTCTCTCTCTTTCTCTCTCTCTCTCTCTTCTCTTCTCTCTCTTTCTCTCTCTCTCTCTCTCTCTCTCTCTCTCTCTCTCTCTCTCTCTCTCTCTCTCTCTCTCTCTCTCTCTGTACACCCAACTCTCTCTCTTTCTCTCTTTCTCTCTTTCTCTCTCTCTCTCTCTCTCTCTCTTCTCTCTCTCCTCTCTCTCTCTTCCTCTCTCTCTCTCCGTACACCCAACTCTCTCTCTCCCCCTTCTCTTCTCTCCCCCTCTCTCTTCTCCCTCTCCCCACGGCTCTTCTCTCCCCCTCTCTCGTCAAACTCTTTTCCTCTCCCCACGGCTGGGAAATCTTTCAAAGGGGTCCTACATAGTATGCATGCATCGCATTGCTTGGGGTTCCTCGAGGTGTTCGACATGAAATGAAAGGAAATTGGTGAGAAAATTAACGTTAAAAAAAAATTACACTTTTGTGTTATTTGAAGCCAAACACAGTACTGTGAGCACTGTGTAACTCCCTCATTGAAAAATATTTTAATTCCCTTATTGAAAAAGATTTTAACTCCCTCGTTCAAAAAGATAAGATTTAAAGATTAACAAACACGCCACTTACCTTATTCTTCTAAGGAAACACTCGTCTCTCCAATTATCCACACGTAGACCCACACGTAACCGCAGCATCGACGCAGGCAACTTGCCATGATCTCTGTACACCAGAGGCAGAGGCTTACGGAGCAAACAAAATTTGGTGGGCTTCCCTGACTCCCTCCCACTGAGAATGGGTGGGACCATGCGTGAAAATGATGACCGCAAATTATATTAACTAGCAGAGTACCCACCATACAGGCGACCTTGATCCAAGCATGCAACATGTTCTTCCGACACATACCTTTATGTGTGCGGTGTATAGGCAACTGACAGCTGTCTCAGGAGCTCCCATAAATAAAAAAATAGCCAATGTTATGTGCATAAAGCAACAAGAATGACCGCACGGTGGTCACAACCTGCAACACAAAATAATTATTTTCGCTTCCTCTGTCCACTCAACTCCCTCATCCTTGATGTTGAACGGCTCAGCTTACATTCTCTAATCTGTCTCGTCAACCTTGTGACGTGACTGTCCTGAGTTACCATGTGAATGAATAAGATTAGATAGAGCCGTGTCTGTCCCCTGTTCCCATTTGAATGAATAAGATTAGATAGATAAGATTCATCATGATTCTCAACAGTGAATTTACTTTATACTAGTGCGTGGCCGTATGTGCGTGGCCGTACGTGCGTGGCCGTACGTGCGTGGCCGTACGTGCAAAAACAAAAAAACACTTTTCAAACCGCGTGCCAGAAACAACAACCGCACAGGCCGTTCCTTCGCTCTCGCGTGCCCGTACGTGCGTGGCGTACGTGCAAAAAGAAAGAAAAAAACAAGAGAATTGTACGTAATTGTGATGTCATAGCACCGTGTCCTGTCATTGGTTTGGTAATAAATGGCCATAACTTGGGAACCACTTGTCCGATTATATATCAAATGTCTAGTGCGGGCCCTACGTGCGTGCCCGTATGTGCGTAATCCCGAACACCATCACAGATTTTGTAGTTTGCTTTTGTAGTGCATGCCCATACACCCATCACAGATTTTGTAACCAACAGATTTTGAAGGATCTGATGGATTGACGTACCTTTAGCCATTGCAGTGCCCGCTCTTCTGGTCGAAATTTGTAGCAGCATGATCACCATACCCACCTTAAGAGTGATCCGATGTGGAGGCATACCAGATGGACAGAGGGTGCTCAGGAACTCAGGTGGATAGAAATGATCACCCTCAGATTCCGCTGTATCGACACTACAGCAAACATGTTCCTCCCCTGGAAATATGGTTGTCATGTTTTGATAAATTATTTTCGGAACAATTTTTCTTCAATTGCGAAAGAGAAGGCTGAGTTTCAACACTGAGCTCGTGCTTCATCCGTTTCTTCTGCACGACGCCTTGCCTCGCGTCCAGTGTTGTCTGCCAAGCGAGCAGGATCCCTAGGGTCCTGAGTTTCAACCCCGTTGGGCCGCTGAATTTAAAATACACCAGGAGCGTTTGACTTCAGACTGTTTCATCCTTCCGAGGTTGGCCAAAAATGAGCACGTGTACTGGTAAGGGGGACACTGCAATCAGCGCATAGCCGCGTTTCCAAACCAATGATTGCAACCCAGCAGCCCGGCTGCACTCAATTAGAGAGTCCTCCTGACCAGTAGTATTGATTGTCACATTTGAGCAGCTTATTTGAGGTGGGGTTGCTTCCGTTATTAGCTTGTAGCGGTTCTTTCACTCCAGAGGACCGGATGCATCGTTTGCTTCGTTGACGTAACCGAGTTGTGTTTTCCCTCTAACGGAGGAGGACCAAAAGGGATGGCTTTAGAGTGAGTGACGAGAGTTCGATGCATGGCTTAACATGAAGGAGGCACTCGCTGTTATTTTTCTTATTTGCAAATATTGGATGGTTGTTAATAAAGTTTTTACATTGATCCGCAAGTGTCCTTGCGAAAACTAGCTATTGTGAAATAATTTCTTTCATTTGATGTAGACCATGTTTTTCTTCTTTGTGTTTAAATGGTGTTTCAAGTCGTTGAGAGCTTCTATACAAAGCCCATGCACCTATACTCTGGGCATCTCCGTTTGTTTTTAAACATTTAATGTCCCACATGGTTTAACAACACCCGTGTACTGTACAAAACTTCCTACCCTGAACCGATTTTTCAAATTTAGCATCGGACACATTTAAGGACTCAGTTATTTTTTCTAACCCACGCATTAACTTGCAACCTCAACTTTACCTTTTTTGCCCATAAACATGTTTTTTTTTTTTTTGTTATACCTTGTCGAGCTTGTATGAGGAGCTACACACAACGCACAGCAAGGAGGGCATGATGAGGACAAGAGGGTGCGGTCAGAGAGGGAAGGACAAAACAGTGGGGACAGAGACATTAGGGAGATCTGTGGAAGGCGAGAGGGATGGGGCGGGGAACACGGGAAACAAGATGTACATTACAGACTTTCAGGAAGGAAAGCAGGGAATTTGAATTAAAGTGGGTTTGGGTGGATTAACGGGCAAGAAAAGATTGAGGTTTTGGATGGGGGAAGGATAAAGAGGATGGTGAAGTGAACAGCTGTTTTGAAGGCCTGGACGGGAAGAATGGGATTGAATAGAGTGATGTGAGTTTATTCCAAAGGTGGAAAAAAAAGAGGAATGAAAGATGTGAAGATGGGTTATGGATTTGCGTCTCAATTTCCAATGTGCGCATGCGCGGCGTGTGGTGTGTGTTGTTGTGTGTGCGTCCGCAACCCATATATCGCGACATGTGTGACCTTTTTAATTCGTTACTGGAACAAAAACAACACATGATTGTTATACTTATGCACGTCATTTTTTTTTCAAGACCATATGGCTGACTGGCGGCATTTTAGTTGTATAAAAACCAATGTTGAACATGTCCTCAACCATTTCGGTCGGACAGGTATTTACCATTGTTGTCAAACTTGGCCAAACATGATAATGAATGATGATTTACATCTGCCTGCTAATTTTTCTTCGGGTCAGATCCCAGATGGCCGAACCTGGCGATGATTTTAGTTGTTAAAAATATAAAACCTGGTGTTGAACTCTTCTTCAACCACGTCTTTGGACATGCGTTTACAAGTGTTCAAACTTTGGGCACACAGATAAGGAATATATGGCGGACGCATGCACAACTTTTTTTCCAAAGATAGTTCGACTGGTGGCCATTTAGGTGTAATTCCCCCCGATGTTTGAAACACGTCCTGAACCATTTCCTCGGACATGTATTTACCAATTTGTTTAAACTTAGCAAACAAATTGTGAATGATGGGCTCAATGCCCATCTTTTTTTTTGAGGATTTTCAGATCCAAGTATGTCCACGACTGTAGGCTGTTTAAATGTAAAACAAGCCTCAAATTGAGCTTAAGAATTCCTCGTCCTCTTAATGATGACGTCATAAAAACGAATATGACGATTTTCCCCAATTTGGTGGATGGTTGGGGGTGGTTTTTTCCCAAAGGCGTTTGCCGATAAATTTCATGTGTGCTAATGCCCGGCCTTGATTCCCGCAAACAAAATTACAAACAGGCTTGCCTAAGTTTCGGAGTAATGGTATAGGCGATTTCCATTTAGCGGCGATTATTATGACGTCAACTTTTTTTTCTAGGAAGAATTTCCAAAATCGGAGATGGTTACTGCTCTGCGCGTGGGCTTTTGCATATACATGGCAGTTTCACGAAGATCGATTGAAAACTCTGGGGTTGTGAAACAAAAGATTGTCAAAAAAGGAATGACGTCATAAAAATTTGATTGACATCATATGTTGCGAAGAAATCATTTCTGCTAATGCCCTGTTTCGATTTCCCGCAAACAGAATTCAAAAAAGCTTGCCTAGTTTTGGAGGATATTTTTAGGCGATTTCCATTAGCGGAGATATTTTGACGTCATAACTTTTTTTTTCTGGGAGGAATTTTCAAAATTGGAGATGGTTCTGTCTGCGCAGGTTATTTTTACGTATTATGCAAGTTTCAGGAAGTTTAGTATGAAAACTGTAGGCTGCTGAAACAAAAAAAGTCCACAAGAAAAGAAGATGAAAACAACAACGTGATGTAAGACTTAGATATCCTCCATGGCCAGGATCTAAAAAACCGATGTTGAACACGTCCTCAACTATTTCTCAGGACATGCATTTACCGCGATGCTATTCAAACTTTGGCACACTGTATAATTAATAATGGCTTTACATATGCACATCATTTCTTTTTTGAGAATAGATCCAAGATGGCCGACTGGTGGCATTTTGTTACTTAAATATGTCCCCAACATTTCTCAGACATGCATGGTCAGATTTTGTTCAAGCTTGGCAAAAAGTTACAGTACATGATGACATACACATGGCACTTACCTTTTTTTTGTGATCTGATCAAAGGTGGCTGACTGTGAGACTGGTGGCCATTTTAGTTGCACCATAAATATTGGCTAGCCTTTTTTTAGGTCTCTCTACCGAGTGACCTAATAAAGCCGGACCAAATGTCCGTCCGTCCGTCACAATTTTTCCTTCGATCTTGATGAAACTAGTATTGTGGGCTAGAGGTTCGACGAGTGTTGCAAACGATATAACTTTTGGTTCGGGTTCAAGGTCAGGGTCAAGGGTCACGATGGTTCACGTTAAGTGAAAACGCCATTTCAAAACCTATCTAGTCTGCCATTCTACAAGATATCGGCAACTGTTTATTGATTATGAAAGGTAAAAATATTATCTTGTATCTAACCGGACAGATTTTGAATTTCCGTCCCGTTGGCCGCCACGTAACCTGGAATATGGGTCAAAAAACACCTCCCGGTACCAAGAAAACTTTTTACTTCCGATCTTGATGAAAAATTTGGTATGTGGGGTAGGAGCGTCGATGAGTGAATACCCAACGACATATTTTTTTCCGGATTCGAGGTCAGTGTCAGGCACGAGAGCGTCACGAAGTTGTGAAAGTCGCCCTTTTCACCTATCTAGTCTGTCATTTAGGAGATATCTTGGCAACGGTTTCATCGATTTATGATTTAGCAAAAAACATATAGAGATGCCGTCACCCCCACACGGGGTAATTTATTATTTTTATTTTACATATCTTATATGAGGGAAAAGAACAGTGTTAGGACCAGTGTGGGCCATTATTGAGGAATAGCACGGGAGAGTGGTTTAGTGACTTGAAGTGAGATGGTAGGCTTATTTAAACTCAGGGTATTTTTTTAACTTTTACATAAAAAACAGTCAGGAGAATTGTCAATAGCTGAGAGTATCTATCAAGGAGGTGAGGAAGGGCTTTTACAGAAAGATCCAGGTTTGAATTGGAGGAGTAAAGGAACAATCAGGAATCGAAAGAGAAGATTAAGGCTCCGCGTCCAGATAATATGCACCGAGAGTATTGATGGAGGTGGCTGGAGCAGGTAGTGTATGCTTAAGGATATTTTTCTTATAGTTTCCCCTGGAGTCAGGACAGGTACCGGCAGGATTGGAGAGTAGCAAATGTTACCACCCACTATTTAAGAAAGGATCCAGAGAGAATTGGGAACTATAGACCTGTTAGTATGAACTTCATGTGGGAAAGTGTTGGAGACATGAATAAGACTCGAGGGAGAAAACCATTTAAGCAAATACAAACTTATTAAAGGTAGTCAAGCATGGGTGTTTACCCCAAAAGTAGTTCCTGTTTAACAATCTTTTGAGAGTTTCTTGAAGCAGTGTCTGTCGATTGGGGTGGATGAGGGAAAGGCATGTGGACATAGTATATCTAGACTTTAAGAAGGCATTTGATTAAGGGTGGGTACCAATTGGAGGAGGAGGTGTTATAGCCAAAAGTGAGGGCTGTGGAGTGGCTGGGTTATGTTGCTAATTGGGATTGCAAACCCTGGCTAGTGGTAGGAAGCAAATGAGTGGCTTGAGTGGGAGGATGTTTGCTGGGAGGATGTAAGTGGCAGGGTACCCTGCAGGGATCAGGGTACTCGGACCATTACTATTCATTATTTACATGCAACAGATTTGCATAATGGGGTGAAGAAGTAAGGCTTTCCGAATTTGCAGATGATGTAAAGTTTGGAGGTAAGGTGGATACCAGAGGGGGTGTTGATTCAGATTCAGGAAGTAAATTGATACTTGTAGAGATTGGGCAAAGATTTGGGCAGATGGAATTTAACCTGGGAGCCAAGTGTAAGGTGTTGGGGATGGGGAATAACAATGAAAATAGAGATTCCAGGTTGTAAGGGGTAATTTTGGAGCGATGTCACACAGGAGGAAGCGATCTGGGGGTGGATATAGATATGGGAGGTAAGCAGGCAGATACAGTGCCGAGGGAGCTACAGGGTAAAGCAAACATGGTTTTTAGGTTGGATTCGAGGGGAATGGCATTTATAAATCAAAAAGAGGAGGTGTTAACATTGGTACAGTAATTTGGTGAGGGCCACAGTCTAGAATATTGTGTGCAGTTTTTGGTCACGGCAACGATTCAGGAAGGACATAGATGTCAGCAGAGAGGGTTCAGTGCAGGGCTATAGATTGATTCCAGGCCTAGCCGACTCAGCTACGAGGAGCGGTTGAAGGTAGACAGGGCTTTATACACGAAGAGAAGGAGGCGTTAACGAGGAGTATATGATGGAGATGTTTAAGATAATGGAAAGGTGAGGATGCAATAAAGTGTAAAATGAATTATTCAGCAAGAGAGTAGAGTGATAGGACCAGGGGGCCATTGCCTGAGAGTAAAGAAGCAGAGAGAGTTAGGAGGTAAGCAGGTAGAGGGACTTTTACTCAGAGAGTAGTGTAATGCATGGAATGGTCTCTGCTGCGGAAGGTTGTTGGCAGCAAAAAAGTAGATATGTTTAAATTTAGAATGAGATGGTACCTGGAAGTGTATGGAGATAGAAGGGAGGTATGGGGAAGTTTGATAGACTTTTCAGTAAGTTTGAGCATTGATGGGTGAATTTGTGTTGCATTGGTGTACGGAGTGCTGTTTGCGTTGGGGGGTTCTTGTCAAGGGGTGTTGGCGTGGATTGTGTGTGGTTTTTTAACCAAGCCCCATGCCCGCCTCCTCTGAGGGAAGGAGAAAAAGAAGAAAAATAAAAAAAATACATAAACTCCAAAAACAACTTAAATAAAATAAATTAATGTTAATTAATTAGTGAGGGTTCAGGTTTAAATAATGAAAGTGCGTTAAAAAAACCACTTCATTTAAAATAATAATAAAACATTTTGCTATGTTTCTCTTTTGGATCTTGTGTAGATGGGTTTGGTGTGGTGTTCGTGCAGTCATGATGGCTGAAGTGGCCTCCACCTGTGTTTAGATTTCCTTGTTATGCCTTTAACTCCACAAAGCTAAGAATTATAAAACAACAGAGGCTGTGGCATTATGTCTTTTTTTACTTGTTTACTGCACATAACTGCCATTATCTTGCCATGTATATACACCATTTGTAATGTTGTTTGGGCATGTATAAATCCAAAGATTACTCTATCTTCATAATGCAAAAAAATGCATCCACATTTGCACAAATGCTCGCTACCGTAACTAATATAAAACCCTTGCTCTATTAAAATGCATACGCAACCAATTTCAGATGTACATTTTTGATATTGCGCGCTCTTTGTTGTTTTGTATGATTTACATGAACTACCTGATGCATTTTACTAACCATGTTAACCAAAATTCCTTCCATTCCCCTTCCTCCCCATAATTATCCAAAGTTGGTGAAATGCTTACCGATGTGTGTGTGACCATAGTAATCATTAATTTGAGTTTGAGCAACTGTAACATGTTTATTAATAAGGACATTATGACTCGAGTTCTGATGCTACGTGATGTTTAATTTAGTCTTTTATTCTTTACGTTTTTTTTCTTCTTTTCCTTGATATTCCCCCTCTTTTGTTGAACTTCTTCTTTTCTCTCCCCTCTTCTCTCTTCTCCTTTTCTTTTTCTTTGCCATCAGAATCACATCAAGAATATTGCAATTTATTTAGGAAATCACTCTCAGCTTTTGGCTTATGATGTTCCTTGTTTTCTGCATACAGTATACTTTGGCTTCATATTGATGAAATTGTTTGTATTTATGTAATCATGTGTAGCGGAAAATAAATATTCAAATGGTTCTCTTGAAGTATGATGTAATGGTAGACATGAGCACGATTAGATGTACGGAAATCGAACACATCTCAAATATTTTTAGAATGTACTGATGATTACTCTGAAGTATGATGCATGTGGGGCGTTTGGTAATGCACTGAATTACTCACAGAACAAACACAAAACAATTCATAATTTGGGGAATAACCCATATGTTGTGCAAGAAATGTAGACATTTCACCTAAAAACTTTGCATAATAAAAAAAAAAATAAAAGCAGAATTCAAGAAGAAAAATGTTTGAAAAAGGAATGAAATGCCATAGATGGGTAAGTTCAACGCTTGTGGCTGTTTACAAAGACTGTTTGATGCGGTGTCTCAAAATTTAAATACTCTCGCAATGTTATCCTCTGCGTCAGATTTCCAGAAAGGGCTGCCGCAATAGTCAGGAAAAGTTGCCTTCCATGGATGAATCGACACTTGTAGAATGAAACCAATCAAATGCAACTTTCCTTTGGAACCCTAACATTCAAGAGAAGCTCTGTACGATTATTCCAAGGCAATTTATCATTTCCAACAGTCTGAGATTATCTGGATTTGGCAGATGTGTACAGCGTCAATTTGGGAAAATCATGATGAGATAAAGTTCCAACCAATGAAATGATTTATTTTAAACCCTTGGCTGCTTCCTCTGAAGGCTACATCTCGTGAGAAACATGAGAGATGAGGTGCAGCAGCTTGTACTCGCCATAAGACTTCCGAAGACCCGCAGCTGTATCAGGTCTATTGACATGAACTGCCAATAAACCTATGGGCTATGGTATTGAACTATTTCAGTTTTTAGCAAAAAGCACTGCACTCATTTGCAATTACCTTACAAAAATTATTTGCATTCTAAACCAAAATTAAATGAAAAATATAAAGCAACACATCCAGAGTTGGAAAGTAAAAAGATGAGTTCGAGCAATTTTTTTTCATTCACTACATTATCTTACCTGAACGCTTATATCAAGGTCTTATTCAAGTTACAGACATGGTTTGTTTTGTAAGAATTCTTTTTAAATTGCTGGAACTGGAAACACAGAGAATGATGTTAAAATGTGAAAAAAACATTTTCTAAATGGCACGCTTTGCTTCTGTATTTTTCTGCATTACATCAATAAACACTGTACAAACATAACTTTCCCCTTCTCAGTTGGCATCTCTAAGCTGTTCCATTTGGACAGATTATCTTTCTGAAAACGAAATATTGCATGCCATGATTTCTAATTTTTTTTTTGTTCTCTCAGCAAGGTTAGGCTGCCTGCAAAGGACACAAAAAGGGTTTCGAGTTATGTTCCATTAATATCCTTTTAATCTGCCACTGCGAAGAGTTTAATATAAGCCACAAGAGAATCTAGCAATGTGCTTAAACCACCATAATCCATTAAAATGGAGAAAAGAGCAGTATTTTGTGTAGATTACATCAAATCGCATGCTTATTACCTACATTTTACCTTTTTAAATCCGATGTTGATTAATTGAAGAAAACTGCTTTTCCGTTAAATATTTAATACGAGCATGCACCAATGATGAAATTGGAAGGTGATATGTGACTTCATGTGCACGTAATGTAAAATGTGACTTCAAGACCCACAACTCTCCGCCTCACTCCATTCTTTCTTTCTTACCGCATTCTCCCATTCTCCTCTCCATTCTCCATTCTCCCATTCTCTGCTCTTCTCTACGCTCTCTCCTCTCTCTCTCTCTCTTCCTCTCTCTTCTTCTCTCTCCTCTCTCCCCGTACACCGCAACTCTCTCTCTTCCGTAGCACCGCAGCTCTCTCTCTCTCTCTCTCTTCTTCTCTCTCTCTGCTCTCTCTTTCTTCTCTCTCTCTCTCTCTCATCTCTCTCTCTCTCTCTCTGCTGTTACCCTCTTCTCTCTCTTCTCTCTCTCTGTAAACTCTTCTTCTCTCAGTCTTCTCCTCTGTCTCTCTCATACTCTCTCTCATCTTCTCTCCTCTCATCTCTCTCCGTCTCATCTCTCTCCCTCTCTCTCTCCGTACACCCAACTCTCTCTCTTCCCCTTCTCTTCTCTCCCCCTCTACTTTCTTCCCTCTTGCCCCCCACGGCTCTTCTCTCCCCTCTCTCGTCAAACTCTTTTCCTCTCCCCACGGCTGGGAAATCTTCAAAAGGGGTCCTACATAGTATGGCATGCATCGCATTGCTTGGGGTCCTCGAGGTGTTCGACAGAAACTGAAAGGAAATTGAGTGAGAAAATTAACGTTAAAAAAAAAATTAACTTTTGTGTTATTTTGAAGCAAACACAGTACTGTGCGACTGTGTAACTCCCTCATTGAAAAATATTTTTATCCGCTTATTGAAAAGATTTTAACTCCCCTCGTTTCAAAAAGATAAGATTTAAAGATTAACAAAACACGCCCACTTACCTTATTCTTCTTAAGGAAACCACTCGTCTCTTCCAATTATCCACACGTAGACCCACACGTAACCGCAGCAATCGAAGGCAGGCAACTTGCCATGATCTCTGTACAGCCAGAGGCAAGAGGCTTACGGAGCAAACAAAATTTGTGTGGCTCCCTGACTCCCTCCCAACTGAGAATGGGTGGGACCATGCGTGAAATGATGACCGGCAAATTATATTAACTAGCAGATGTACGCACCTTACAGGCGACTTGATCCAAGCATGCAACAGTTCTTCCGACACATACCTTTATTGTGCGTGTGTATAGGCAACTGACAGCTGTCTCCAGGAGCTCCATAAATAAAAAAATAGCCAATGTTATGTGGCATAAAGCACAAGAAATGACCGCACGGTGGTCACAACCTTGCAACACAAAAATAATTATTTTTCGCTTTCCTCTGTCCACTTTCAACTCCCTCATCCTTGATGTGAACGGCTCCAGCTTACCATTCCGTCTAAATCTGTCTCGTAACCTTGTGACGTGACTGTCCTGAGTTACCATAGTGAATGAATATAGATTAGATAGAGCCGTGTCTGTCCCTGTTCCCCATTTGAATGAATAAGATAACCCGCTAAGGAGGATAGCATAAGATTCATCATGATTCTCACAGTGAATTTACTTTTACTAGTGCGTGTGCCGTACTGTTGCGTGGCCGTTTCACGTGCGTGGCCGTCGTGCGTGGCCGTACGTGCAAAAAACAAAAAAAACACCTTTTCAGAACCGCGGTGCCAGAAACAACAAACCGGCACAGCGCCCGCGCGGCCCCGTTCTTCGCTCTCGCCGTGCCGTACGTGCGTGGCCGTACGCTGCAAAAAAGAAAGGAAAAAAAACAGAAGATTACGAATTGTGATGTCATAGCACCGTGTCCTGTCATGTGGTTTTTGGAAAATAAATGGCCATAACTTGGGAACCAACTTGTCCGATTAATTATCAAAATGTCTTAGTGCGGGCCCCGTACGTGCGGTGCCCGTATGTGCGTTAATCCGAACACCCATCACAAGATTTTGTAGTTTGCTTTTTAGTGCATGCCCATACACCATCACAAGATTTTGTCAAACAGATTTTGAAGACTCTTGATGGTTGACGTACCTTTAAGCCATTGCAAGTGCCCCTCTTCTGGTCGAAATTTCGTAGGCAAGCATGATCACCATACCCACCTAAGAGTTGAGTCCCGATGTTGGGCCATACCAGATGGACAGAGGGTGTTCAGAACTTCAGGCGGATAGAAATGATCCACCCTCAGATTCCGCTGTATCGACACTACAGCAAACATGTTTCCTCCCCGCGAAATATGGTTGTCATGTTTTATAAATTATTTCTCGGAACAATTTTTTTCTTCAATTGCGAAAGAGAAGGCTGAGTTTCACACCTAGAGCTCGTGCTTCATCCGTTTTTCTGCACGAACGCCGTTGCCTCGCGGTCGCAGTGTTGTCTGCACAGCGAGCAGCTCGTGCTTCATTAGTTTCAGCTGGCACGACGCCTTTGTCAGCGCGCGTAGCGTCGTG
>CM068956.1:1772682-1787222 GCA_035128595.1 Eptatretus atami | reverse complement strand
TGTCAAGCGAGCAGCTCGTGCTTCGTCTGATTCCATTGCACGTGCACGAAGCGCAGCTTCGTTCCTTCGCTCTCGTAAACGACGACTGGATTGGGGCATTGTTTCACTTATATCGGACCAACCGTATCATAAATGGCCATAACTTGGGAAACACTTGGGAAACAGCTGAAACGGAATGAAGAACGATGATCAAACCTTGAAAAGGCACCACCTCAGAATCCCAGCATAAATTGTGATGTCATATCAACGAAGAAGATAAGCAAGATATTTGACGTCCCCATTGTGATAACGGGCAAAAAAAAAGAAGAAGAATTGTGACGTTCAATTCGTGATGTCATAGCACAGTGGTCCTGTCATTGGTTTTGGTAAATAAATGGCCATAACTGGGAACCACTTGTCCGATTAATATTGTTGCGAATTCGCGCCCGTCGCGTGCGATCGGCCACGTGACTCGAATCGCGACCGCCTCGCCCACCGGACGGACAATTCAGTCGTGACCCTCCGGCTAACGCCGATCCAGTCACGGGTGGACCTTTCGGCTCACCACAACCCAGTCCGCATTCTACCCGCGCGGAATAGGGTCGAATCGCGAAGTCGATATAACCTAATACCCGCACGGGTAACCTACCGAGAGGATTGTTACCTCGCCACAGCCGAACTTCGGACACGATCCGCTTAAGCGGCTCGTTCCGGGCAACGGGATAAGCGCGGTGTTATCGTCGGCCTTGACGGTTTCAATTTTATTCGCGCGGCCCGCGCCACGACGAACCCTTTACGTGAAACAAAGATGGAGACCCAACGAAGGAAGGACGCAGCGGACACGGGGGAAGAATTCTCACAAGGAACGCATTTATTTACACAGACGGAACAAAGCACACACGTTATAGCAAACAGTATTCAATAATGCACATACATCAAATAAAAAGAGAAAGGCAACAAAAGAAACAATGACGCAGAGCTAACGACCGATACGCGACACACGGACCACTTAATAAAACAATACTACTTACAAGAATGGCGCCGACACACACGTTCACAACAGATACCCAAAAGAAATGAAGAAAGAAGTGGCGACTTCCCTTGTCTGGCTGGTGAGGTCGCCTCTCCCGCGACCTCAGCGGTGGCGCGACTTGCCACCGACCTCTCTCTCGCGGCCGGCGAACCCTCCGGCACATTCTCGTCCGGACGCGCAGGCCACCCCAGCAAACGAGTCGCCGCCGCGTCTCCGGCCGTGCCTCCGTTTGCAGGTGCGCGTCGCAAGCCGCTGAGCGCAGACCTCTTCCGCCACCAGAACAGCAGACAGGGAACCTCGACGACAAACTTTCTTTGCGAACCAAACTGAAGGAAAGAGAGCGCGCCCCTTGCCGCCCGGCCGTGTTCGATCTTTTTATCGGCTCCAGGAACCGCACATATGCAAAATTCTCGGATCCAAACGACCTCAGGGGCGGAGCCACGCTCAGCCGATTGATGGAAGAAAAAGGGGCGTGAATCTCTTCCTATCCTCAAATTTGGCATATCCCGAAATTTTCCCTCAGGCGCGTCTGGAGTTGCGGGGCCAAGCCGCCCCGCGCTTCCTAAATTGGATGGATCAGAAGATTGCGGCGTGTAGCATTCCTGATCCGAATTCTCCTCGAAAAACCGCACATCTGCACTCGCGTTCGGTGATGTCGCTGAAGATATGCCGCGAACGGCTCGTGCCCACAGGTGGTGCGGGAATGGCCGTTAGGAGAAGGTGGTGGAGGGTTTTCGCCGTGGTCCCCGATGGCCATGTGCACGTTTTGGAATCGGCTGATGATGAGTTTTGCGTAGCGGGTGTGAAGGTAAGGTTGTGCTGCTGGCGTTGTTTGTCTGTTGTATGTTGGCGTGGTTGGCTCAAAAAACAAAGGATAGAACAGAAAAAACGCGCTAACTCAAAGGATCGCAGGCAGCCGAATGAATCACATTAATTCCTCTATACAACGGGTTTGGAGCTAACTACACATGTACTCAGAAATACCTCACTATGGGACCTGGAATGGTGTTCGCGAATTTCCACGAGCCGATAACACTACCCCCCTCCCCTTTTTACAGACTCGTCCCGAGTCGTCAAATTATCGTGTGCCATTCATGTGGTAGCTTCTCCCCTAGGTACGTTTTACCTACGGATCCCTGAGTGGCGCATTCCATGGTATTCGTGTCCCCAAAATAAATAACCTGAGGCTGAGTAACTAACTAACACAAACTCACCACCAGCGGACGACTTAAATAAAATTGCGGCGCTAAGCAGACATGCCCGGGGAGCGGCAACTCATATTTTACAATACATTGAACAACTTAACCTATAATTTACACTACTCCATGGCCCAGGATCAATGGACTCTGCAGGAAAAAGTAAGAGTCAAAGAAACCGGTGCACGGCCGCCACTGCAGGCGCGTGTTGCAGCTGCCACGGACAGTTTCCTGCAGCTTGCAAATGTTGCTTGAATCTTTCATGCGCACATGGCAATGAACAAGGGGGGGCAAAGCAAAACTGAACGGGGCTGGATGACATGGGCATGTGGGCCATGGGCATGGCAAAGGCAAAGGCAAACATAGCCTGCAGAAAAGCGCGTGCAGGCAAACACGCCGCGGACGAACGGGCCGGCACAGCTTGCAGTGTAAAAACAACAGCCGTCGGACGATCCGGGCGGCACAGCTTGCAGTAAAAACAACAGCCGTCGGACGATCCGCCGCGCACAGGCCTGCAGTAACAGCAGCTGCAGATGATCCGGCCGGCAAGCATTGCAGCAAACAACCAACTGCGATTAAGTGGGCCGGCCCAGGCTCGAAGTACACAGGCCGTCGGAGACGATCCTACCGGGCACAGGCCATGCAGCAAACAACAGCTGCCGATGAAGTTGCCAGGCCTCTTGCCCGTGCAGTGCAGGTTTGAGTGAGGGGTACGGTGGTGCTGGCCACTCGGCAGAAGGCGGGCCGACCTACCCTTACGTCTCCTCCCACCTATCCGCCTTGCCTGTACGTCCATACCACCACCCCTTAATTGTAAAACCCAATTTAGCCCGCAACTTACTTTTTTGTGTTTTTATTCTTACTCACCCATCTAGAAATGCGTCCCTAACCCCCTTTATCGTCCTTGTTACGCCTAACCTATTCTGTCACTTAGCCTACTCCCAAACCCCTACGTTCCCTTCCCGGAGGGATAAGAGAGAGCTAGCGTTCCTTTGCTGAGGCCCAATCTAAGCCTCAGGATGGGCCTCCACAGATCTGCAGCGATCTCTAACCAAAGTGGGTCCAGCGCCCACAACGAGAGCGAAGGGATGGATGGGTGTCGGAGGGGTACACTTCCTATCTACCCTAACCATAACTGCTTAAACTTACCCGGGCTTTCAAAACGGCCCTCGCTTAAACTGCTGCGTTCTACAAACCAGATTTCCCGTCGCCTTGTTGGCTGTCCTCTCAAAATTTTCGGGCCTCGCCCTCATTTCCTTCCCGTGCCCTCACACGGTCTCATGGCTGCGGACGCGTGGCTCCCTTGGCAGGCACGACCCTCTGCCGATTCTCAACAATGGCACCCCGCGGCACTACACTGCCTCCGAGCCTACCAGCTCCCTAAACACCGGGAGTGCCCCCATGCATACTCCCCTGAAACGCACACGTGGCAGGCTGCGCCCCGGCCCCTTTCGAGGGTCACCCGTTGCCACGACATGCCACGCGGCTAACGGCGCTCGGCCCCCGCACCAAGCGGCGCACCCGTGCCCATACGCTAACCCGGCCCCCATGTGGCCCTTGCTACCACGGGCCGACTCCCGGTGCCCGGGGCCCTACTCAGCGATCTCCCCTTTTCGCCGCACACGCTCCCAACACAAAAAAAAAAAAAAAAAAAAAAAAAAAAAAAAAAAAAAAAAAAAAAAAAAAAAAAAAAAAAAAAAAAAAAAAAAAAAAAAAAAAAAAAAAAAAAAAAAAAAAAAAAAAAAAAAAAAAAAAAAAAAAAAAAAAAAAAAAAAAAAAAAAAAAAAAAAAAAAAAAAAAAAAAAAAAAAAAAAAAAAAAAAAAAAAAAAAAAAAAAAAAAAAAAAAAAAAAAAAAAAAAAAAAAAAAAAAAAAAAAAAAAAAAAAAAAAAAAAAAACGCCCCTCAACAGGGCTCCTCCACCCCTCCAAATGGCGTTCGAGCCTACACTCCCACAACAGCAAAACGACCTCCATTTTGTCAATTTGAACTAACCACTAACTCACTTACACTGACCCCGGGTCCCTGGGCGGCGAGTTACTCCTCCCCCAATCCCTCATCGCACCCATCGCATTTCACATCGCCTCCATACACACAGACCGCGCTGGCCTCACTCACTCATCATGTGACGGTTTCCACTCCACAACCCACAAAACTCATTCACACACACACCGCTGAATCCTTGCCATCCTTCTACCTACCCCCTAACTTAACGTCGTGCTCCCACGTCATCACCTTACACTACAGGCACGTTTCCTTTTAACACTACATAGCTAAAACTACGTCCCCGCTACACATCCACAGTCTGTCTCTATGTCCTCAAATCATCGAAAAATTTATTTTCCCATCCTACCAGCTCACTAAAATTCCCTCTAACTAATCCCATCCACGGGCCCATGGGCACTTACCCCCTGCCCCATGAAGTCGGTCTAGCTAAGCTAACCCTTCCCCTAAACTAGCTTCCATCCTGTGCCCGGGCAGGGGGTCTTTCACCCTTATCCCGGGAATCCTGTTCACCCGAAAGCGAGGCCTTGCTTTCGTTTATTTTGTATTTCCAATTATGCGCAGCACCAGCGCGGCACTCGCAGCTCGCGCACTTTGCACCTTGCCCGTGACGTCATGCAGCTGCACGCGTACCCTCGTCCCTCTTGGACGGTACCATCCGGCAGGGATTTCCCCTCCTGCGGATTCCACCCTTACTGCAGCCTGACGTCACCCTGCGCACCCCAAAAGCAAACATCGCACTCCGAGGGGCTCCCACGCGAAACGACATGTTGCTCTGCCGTTGCGAGCTTAACACAAAGCTCCGCGTGGAGAACCCGTCCCAGTCCAAATCCATTCGTTCCTGCCAGACTTTGTCCGGTCCGCGGATCGGCAAATCCACGCTGGCGTTTCCGGACCGCTTCACTCCCGCAGCGAAGCACGTGGGGTCTCGTGCGTATGCACAGCACGGACCTTCGCGCTCGCTTCCTGGGTGAACCCGCGCGGTCCCCACAGCCAGCTACGGCCGCTAACCCGCTTGTGTCTCTCTGTCGCCGTCGTCGTCGCTCCACCCACGCACACTGCGTTTACGACGCAGATCCACTCCAACACACACACTTCCATTACCAGGAGACGCGGCTGCACTGCTCTGCATTGCCACCGACATCTCCCTTACACACGCCGACCTAACACACACTGTCTCCCTCACATAGGCCCGTCTCACTCACACGCCCAACTGCACTGCAACAGGGGCCCACTCACCCTGGGGTCTCATCACACACGGAGCGCACTCACACCTTGGCACCCCAAACCGGGGCAACCACACTGGGATTCGTGTCCCCACAAGGTTTTCCCGGGGCCTTACCCCAAGCTGCACGGCACCTATCCACAGCACTCGTCCCTCAACTCCGCGAAGCACGACGAAACCCACCTGGTCGTGATTCGCCTCAAGGGGGCATACTCCCCCCCTCGTTCCTGGAGGGGCCATCCAGCTGCTCACAACCGGGTCCCCACACGGCTCCGCGGCTCACCCCCATTTCCTCCACTACCTCTGTGTGGGTGTGTTCTGTTCCTTTAACCCCGTCATATGCATTCTCTCCTCTACTTTTTCTGTCTTCCACGTTCCTAACATTTTCGTCCTTGTTCCCTATTTCTGTTTTCTTTTGGACGTTCTTTCTCATATCTCTGGACTTCAATTTCATTCATCTCCTTCAGTTCTTAATTACAACCTCGTATTAGTTTTGTTTTCTCCTCACATCTTCCTCATGCTCCTCATTTTCCACATCTCTCTTTTTTAATGTGCATTTCCTCCTGTGTTTTCATTCGCTGTTCTCCTCATTACCTTCCTTGCTTCCTCTCCTGTCCTTCCTTCTCAGTTTCATGGTTTGCTTCATTGGTTACTCTTTCTTGTGTTTATTTTGCTGCTGTCTATTACTCTTCCTTGTTTTCTCCTGCCTTCTCTGCAGTTTCCATGCGTTTTCTTCCATGTGGTTAATTTCCCTTTTGTGTTTTCCATTCGCTGTTCTTTGTCTATTCCTCGTACTCCAGCTTGCCTTTTCTTTCAATTGGTCAACCTCAGCTTCATGTTCTTTTTGTTTTCTATCCCATTTTCTTCTCGTTCTTCCCTCTCAATCTCGTTTGGTCCTCTAATCTCTCATTTCTCCTTCCTGCTTCATTCGTTTGCTCCTTCAACTTTCGTATTCCAACCTATTTTTTTCTTTTTCGTTCAGTTTCAAATAATACTCTTTCAAGTTTTCTATCCGTACTGCTTTCTTGTTCCTCATAAACACTCTCAGTTCGTTTTGTAGTTTCGTCGTTCTTTGTTTTTGGTGTTTCTGTACTCAGCTTTTCTTTCCAATCCTTTTATATCTCCGTACACTCCGACCTTGCTTTGGCTTCTAACTGTCCTTCCCGGCTTCCCTTGTGTTGTCTATCCGTCTTCCCAGTTCCTTGTCTTCGTTTTTACCTCCAGTCCCAGCTTATAACCTCTCTTAGTCATGTCTTGAAGTCTTTCTCACCACTCACTATTTTTATTTCCTTCGTGCACGTCTCCGTCACCAATTTATTCCCTCTCGGTTACCGTCACTTTTTCCGTCACCTCCACGCTTCTCGCCCAACACGTCTCCCGAATTATTTTTCCTCACCCGCCTTCACGCGGGCCTGACAACCGTTGACCCCTCCAGCTCGTTCGCTCCCACACGTGGCGTCGCATTACGCACTTCGCTGTTGCTTTCATGCCCGCCTGCAGCATTGGCCTATTTGCTGCGTTTCACCCCGCATTTCTTTTTCTTCCTTCATTTCGTTTTTCATTTCGTTTGTGTTGTTTCCATTCTGAGTGCATTTCCATCCATTTTTTCGTCATTTCGTTTGTGTTGTTTCCATCTGCTTGTCATTCATCCATTTTTCCGTTCATTTCTGCCAGCTGGCGAATAGCTAGGCCATATTAAGTGCACTTGGCTGAGCAGATTCGGCGGAGGATCGGGGGATGTTGGTGGAGAGGGGAGGGGAGGTGTGTACACCGCGGCCGCCGCCGCACCTATTTCGGGCTCTGCGTTTGGTTGGGGGGAAACTGTTCCTGCACACCAATGTCCGCTCGGGGATCTCGTCATGGCCATGGATTCTAAACACTCTACATCCATTTCTATTACCCCGGCTCCCGCTCGCTTGAGACGCCATCTTATTCCATGAAGGGGTTAATTTAGCTCGCTCGTAATTTAGAGGAATCGGGGGTCGCTCCTCTCACCCTGGACCGATTCCCTGTGAATTTAGCTTGAGACGGGAGGGTTGTTTTTCCCGCTCTCTGACACCAGTGTTGCGGATTCGCGCCCGTCGGCGTGCGATCGGCCACGTGACTCGAATCGCGACCGCCTCGCCCACCGACGGACAATTCAGTCGTGACCCTCCCGGCTAACGCGGGATCCAGTCACTGGTGACCTTTCGGGCTCATCACAACCCAGTCCGCATTCTACCCGCGCGGAATAGGGGAATCGCCGAAAGTCGATATACCTAAATACCCGCACGGGTAACCTACCGAGGGATTGTACCTCGCCACAGGCCGACTTCGGACACGATCGCTTAAGCGGCTCGTTCCGGGCATAACAGGATAACCGAGCGTGTTTATCGTCGCCTTGACGGTTCAGATTAATTATCGGGGGCCCGCGCCCACGACGAACCCTTTACGTGAAACAAGATGGAGACCCAACGAAGGAAGACGCAGCGACACGGGGGAAGAATTCAACAAGGACGCATTTATTTACACAGAGCGGACACAAAGCACACGTATAGCAAACAGTATTCAATAATGCACATACATCAAATAAAAAGAAAGGCAACAAAAAGAAACAATGACGCAGAGCTACGACCGATTACGCAACACACGGACCACTTAAACAATACTACTTTACAAGACATGGCGCCGACACACACTTCACACAGAACCCAAAGAAATGAAGAAAAGAAAGTGGCGACTTCCCTTGTCTGGCTGTGAGTCCCTCTCCCGCGACCGTCAGCGTGGCCGCGCCTGCCCCGACCTCTCTCTCGCGGCCGGCGAACCCTCTCCGGCATCTCGTCCGGACGCGCAGGTCCACCCCACAACCGACGCCGCCGTGTCTCCGGGCCGTGTCTCCGTTTGCAGGTCGCTCGCCAAAGCCGCGAAGCGCAGGACCTCTTCCCCCGACCAGCAGAGACAGGGAACCTCGACGACAACTTTCTTGCGAACCAACTGAAGAGGAAAGAGAAGCCGCCCCTGCGCCCGGCCGTGTTCGTCTTTTTATCGGCTCCAGGAACCCACCATATGCAAATTCTCGGATCAAACGACCTCAGGGGCGGAGCCACGCTCGCCGATTGGATGGAGAAAAAGGGGCGTGAATCTTTGCTGATCCTCAAATTTGCATATCCCGATTTCCCTCAGGCGGTTTGGAGGCGGGCCAAGCCGCCCCGCGCTTCTAATTGGATGGATCAGATGTGGGCGTGTAGCATTCCTGATCCGATTCTCCTCGGAAAAACCGCCATCTGCACTCGCGGCTCGCGTGTATCGCTGAATAGCCCGACGCTCCGGTGCCCACAGTGGTGCGGGAATGGCCGTAGGAGAAGGTGGTGGAGGTTTTCGGCAGTGTTCGAGGCCATGGTGCCGTTTGGAATGCGTGATGTGAGGTTGCGGTAGCGAGTGGTGAAGGTAGGTTGTGGCTGCTGGCGTTTGTTGTTGTTGTTGGCGTGGTTGGCTCAAAACAAAGGTAGAACAGAAAATCGCCTAACTCAAAGGATCGCAGCCCGAATGAACACATTAATTCCCTTATACAACGGGTTTGGAGCTAACTACACATGTACTTCAGAAATACCTCACCTATGGGACTGGATGGTGTTCGCGAATTTCCACAGCCTAACAATATCAAACCTTGAAAAGGCACATCCACAGGGCCCCAGCAATATACCTGGCAAGTTTCAATGAGATCGGACCAGTGGTTGTCGAGAAACAGCGGTCGCAGAACACACAGACAGACACACACACAGAGATTGCTGGAATTATAGATAGACTAGTGCGTGCCGTACGTGCGTGGCGTACGTGCGTGGCCGTACGTGCAAAAAAAAAAAATAAAAAAAAATTTTCAAACCGCGTGCCAGAAACAACCACACAGGCCGTTCCTTCGCTCTTGTGTGCCCGTGCGTGCCCGTACGTGCGTGGCCGTAGGTGCAAAAAAAAACAAAAACAAAAAAACAATTGTGACGTCAATCATGACGTCATGGCACCGTGTCCTGTCATTGGTTTGGTAAATAAATGGCCATAACTTGGAACCACTTGTCCGATTAATATCAAACCTTGAAAAGGCACATCCACAGGGCCCCAGCAATATACCTGGCAAGTTTCAATTAGATCGGACAGTGGTTGTCGAGAAACAGCGGTCGCAGACAGACACACAGACACACAGAGATTGCTGGAATTATAGATAGATGATACAAGAGGGAACCGCAGCGGTGCGTCATGTTCGGGTGGGGAGGGTGTCCCCGGATGGGATCGGCGAACCCCCAGAGGTCGCATGGGAGGTCACGCCACAAGGGGATGGAGGGGGGAACGGAGCATGTTTGAGGAGACTGCTTGGTTCATGAGTTGTGGTTCTTTGCTGTGGTGGAGATGGGAGCTTCGAGACCAGAGAATGCTCCGTGCAATCTTGGGGCCTGCATGTAGAGATGACGGCCGGTGGTGGTCAATAGGACACACGCACACACCGAGTCGTGATTGTGCGCACACAGATATGTAGATGTGCATATTGTGCATGATTGTATGCGTGATTATGTGAGATTGTGTTGGACGTGATTATACATGCAATACACAAAGGAAGGTGGATACTTTTGAGACCTGATAGGTCTCTGTTCCATCTCCTGAAACCCACCCATGTGTGAAGATAGTTGCCAACAACAGCAACTTGCATGCACATATACATATACACATATACAGACACGCGTGTGCACACACACACGAAGGTGGATACTTTGATACTTTAAGACCTAGGAGGACTGTTCCACCTTCTGAAATCTGCATATGGAGATAACAACCAACCAACGACACACACACACACACACACACACACACACACACACACACACACACACACACACACACACACACACACACACACACACACACACACACACACACACACACACACACACACGTTTTTTAACGTCTGTTCCTCCTAAATCTATCCATCGATGATCCAGTACTGGCTATTCTGAAAACATATTATAATATGAAGGATTCCTTAAATGATGTGAATTTCACAACACCATATGTTCAACTTCATTTTAATTGTAAACCTTGACATAGTTCCTTTACCTAAAGTAATAACTTTAACTTGTAAGCAACTGACTGAGTTCAACTGACCGGTTGGATGGTTTCCCTAACAATTATAAGCAACTGAACAGCTGGGTGGGCACAATTGCCTTTGACTGTGCGTGAATGTTTTTGTAGTAAAAACAATACCTCAAATGCAGAGTCCACCATACTGATTGAATAGCAAGAACCAGAAACAAGTTAAAATGTAGAAATTATATAGACTGAAGGATGCAAACTACCTCGTTTTACCATGGTAACCTGAACAAACTCCAACTGGACAGCTCAAATGTAACCTGTGTGAAAAATACTTCAAATTTGTCCATAAAAACGAAACTATTTGCTTCGTTGCCAAATTAGAAAAAACATTCTTTCAACTAATCTTGTGGCTGCGGAATCATATGAACGCCTTTGTTTACACAAATAACTACAAAGTTGCTTTATGTCCTCTGTAGAAAGCATTGCACAGCACACTGACTCGTGTGTTATGCATGCTTTGTCCACCTCTGATTGAAGGTTATGGAGAGAGTTTGTGGAAACGTGAGCAGGGTAAAGGCGTTTTTGGACATCCCTGACCATTTCACCTCACATTCCAACATTTGCACACAATTTTATCTTCTTTTGAAATTATGCCAATCTTTCCATCAGGGATGTTTGGGAATGCAACCTCACTTACTCTCTCCAGCAAATCAGACCGGGTTCTGTGAATCGACCTTCCCAATTTTTTTAATTTCACTCCAGTCCTGTTTCCATGCCAATGGACACAACTGTCGAGTGTAACACCCTTGGCAGGAAACCTTGCTTTGGTTTCTTTAAAAAGTATCATGTTCTGAAGTATGTATGTGTTATTGAAGCATCTGGCAAATAACACATTCTTAACGCTTTCATTTCATCTCAGATACGTAAAAACTACAATAATTGTGGATGAAGCAGCCAGGGTAAAAAAGCATCACGAATGAAGACATCCAAATTTGTGGTGAAATTTCCAGGCAAAATTATTCCGATACGCCCAAAATTTGGACTCCTTTTAGTGCCTCATTGGATTGAATATGCACACAGAGAACTTTCATATCATGAAATACGTCAATGACATGAGTTGATGTGTATAATAATAATATATAATATTACATGTCATGTTAACATTCAATGAAGGTTGGACTGGTGTGAGAGGTATTCAAATTGACAACAGACACATTCACTCGAACTCCACCAACATCCACCTTCATGGAAAAGACAACAATGGCATAAAACTACCTTCCCGATATTGTACTTTTGTTTATCCACATGGAATAAGCATTTTACCCCGTCATATCAGCAGCTTCCTTCTTTTTAGGCACAGTGGCAATTCTCTTTCATACTGCACACTCCAAAACATCAGAAGTTCTATTCCTAAATCCGCCCTGTGGGATATCGTGAGATGAAAAAGCACCCTAAGCTGTCGGGCTGCAAGCTAGATTGGTGTGTCAGTTCATTAATGAGCTACAAATAGAGAGGTTGCCAAGAATGGTTTGTCTGTATGAGATACTGATTGAAGTGCACAAATCCTCAAGGTAGTTAGCTTGCAGCATTCAAATGCTCCGTGATTATTCTTCGCATGCCAGAGATTGATACTAGTTCTACTCACTTATTGTTATCCTTCTTCAACTCAACAACAAATGTCTACAGCGTTCCAAGGTGTGTAACCCCAATTTAAATGTTATGTGATCACGTTTTACATGCAATGTGAATTTACTTTGTAAATACAAACAAATATGACAGAGCAAGGCATACTTGTCTTTAGAAACCGATGAGGCAGTCTTAAGGATAACCTTGTGGTGCAAAAAATGTAATTTATACGTTGCAATGACTTTTTTATAATTACAAAAATATTTTATTCGAGAATGTTTGAATGATTATTTAATACAACAGGATAATGTTTACACGATGTTTGGCATGTTCTTATGATGTAACATTATGAGTGTGGAAGATGGGATGCTCCATCAGGAATCGAACCCCTTGAATTTATCATCAGTTTGACCAAAAAAAACAGACATCTTTCAATTTAATAAACCTTTTTTTAAATTTAAAATTATGTTCTTTGGTAAACATTTGCTTGATATGATGCATGATCACTATGGAAAGTTTCGGATCAACATCTTTACGGGTAATTGATTTGACATTGAGGTATGAGTATGTGCTGTTCAGGGTGCTCCACAATGCTGGCACACTTAGATTCCACGGGGCAAAAAACTTGTTCATTTCGCCAACACATTTGGCTACAGTGATTGAATGGATTTTGTCAGTTGGTACTGTTTTGCGATCACATATGGATTGTGGCCTTCCTCGGTAGACATTCTCCTTAAGCATCATATCACCATGAACTGGCTTTGCGAATTCTTCAAGGATTTCGTTCTCAGGTAAATTTAGACTGAAAACGATGATTATTTCGTTGTCCATGGCATGTTCAAAAAATGGGGTTATCGAGACTAAATCGAAATCTGCTGATGATACATGAACTCCACTTTGCACACCTGCAAAAAGGAAGAGGATACCATTGG
This sequence comes from Eptatretus atami, assembly GCA_035128595.1. Classification (NCBI taxonomy): domain Eukaryota; kingdom Metazoa; phylum Chordata; class Myxini; order Myxiniformes; family Myxinidae; genus Eptatretus; species Eptatretus atami. Next base: position 1,774,171 of record CM068956.1, on the reverse strand, counting down.
TATGGAGGAAGTTATGAAGGGTAAGGTCGGTCAGTCCCTTTTTTTTGTGTTCACCCATTTATATTTTTTGTGTTCACCCTTATTGTCAGGTCAGGCCATATTAGATCTGTGACTTGTTACAGGTACCATGTAAACCTGTACTAACCTATTTATATGGTCGAGTTGTCGATGACTATACTGTCTCCCCCACCAAGTTTCTTGGTGAGGAGGGTGCATGATATGGACACCCAGCAGGATGAAGAACAAAACCTGTCAAAGGGTGAACGAGCTCCTTGTGAGCCAACAGCCATCCATATCTAGTGCCAAACTGTGTCTGCGGACGTCCTCCTGCATTTGAGTTACTTTTTTGGGGAGATTGGTGGCAGAATTTGCACTCCGGCCACAGTAAAACCCTTCATTCCGCAAATCACAAGAAAAACGCAAAGAAATGTGAAAACCCACTCCATTGGAGTACCTCCTGCGCAGCTGCCCTTTGCAGGGTAGCTCAGCAGATGACGGAATTGGGGCAAAGCCTTCGGGACCTCCATTCTTTGAGGATGGGAGAAAAACCATGGGGTAAGCTTCCTGGGTCAGATTGCGGTAGTGTGTATCAGGGTGGTGCTGAGGTGTTCTCCACCAGACGGTGGTCTCCTTGGGTTAACCTGAGGGGGTCCCTCCGGGTGGGTGCTTGGAATGTCTTATCCCTAAAAGAGGATGATCACCTGTCTCTGTTATCATCTGAGCTCAAGCATTTCAACATCAGTATTGCAGCACTCCCTGAGGTTCGCAGACCAGATAGTGGCAAGATCACGGCATGTGGTTATACCTACTATTGGTGTGGTCGCTCTGATGGTTACCATGCCCAAAGAGTTGCTGTCCAATAAGCTGACTCCAATGATAATTGAGGTCACACCGGTCAACAAGCGTATTTTGAGACTAAGGATTCATCACTCCTTGGGTGTCATTTCCCTGGTCTCTAAATATGCTCCGAATGAGGCGAGTGATCTCAACGTGAAGGATGCATTCAATGCCACGCTCGAGTCTGTGGTTGATCAGAGCCCCAGGCAAGGCAAGACACATTTCTAGTCTTGGGGGATTTCAATGCATCGACTGGAACTGACAGGGATGGTTATGAGACATGTGTTGGTCCCCATGGGTCTGGAATTGTGAACCAGAATAGCACTAAGTTCCTTTACTTTGCAAGAAGTCATGGACTTAGGGTGGCTGGTTCATGGTTTCAGCGCCCACAGACTCATCGCTGAACTTGGTATTTCAACACTGGTGGTATGGCAAACGAGATTGATCATGTGCTCGTTGATGGTCGCTGGAGGACGATGCAGACTTGCAGGGTCTACCAGGGTGCTCAGTTCCTCAATAACAACCACAGGCTTGTGCTAGCATCTCTGATGTTGCAGCATAAATCTGGGAGAATGGTGCCATCCCAGCCTCGGCCGGATGTTAGCAAGTTCGAGGATGAGAGGGTAGCTGTGGAGTTTGCGAACAGGCTGAG
>CM068956.1:1744028-1757376 GCA_035128595.1 Eptatretus atami | reverse complement strand
AAAAGGGGAGATTATACATACAAGGGTGTCCCCCAAAAAAATGTATCTCGCTCTTTAAATGATAATAATCGCGTTGTTTATTGACTAGAAGCAGATTAATGGTTAGATGTCTAAATGATAAATGCATGTTTATAAATGTTTCAAACTGATGACATCAGCGTTCCAAACACAGCCATAACGCGACCAATGGATTCAACAGCGTTACGAATCACTTCATTTGACTGCAAGACATTGTCTTTCAATTTCCTCTTCAGCCTCAATCGACCTGTTGCTGGTTTGAGCCGTAAACCTTGTCTTGAGATATCCCCATGAAACAAGAAGTCCATGGAGTGAGGTCTGGGGAAGCGCAGGGAATTCAACCACTACTCTCGCTACTTCATCTATTCGGGAAAAGTTGCTTGAGAAAGGCCCTTACAATCACGGTGGTAGGGAGGTGCTCCATCTTGCTGAAAGTATAATCTCTTTCATCACCAAATATTCCTTCGACACGTGGATCTGATGGATTCCTGCCAGCAAGTTTAAGTAACCATCCCCCAGTGACAGTTTTGGTCAAAAAGAATGGCCCTAGGATGCCCAGCTGATATCCCCAACACCACACATAACACCTGGTAAGTTTAATGGTGTTCCATAGTAACATGCGGGATTTTTCATCAGCCCAGTATGGTGCAATTGTGTGGTTAATGAGCCATTTATACTTGAAGCTGGCCTCATGCTCCAAACCATTTTGGATGGAAATGCTGCATCTTCTTCGCATTTGCCCACGGTACTCATCACCAAAATTCCAACTCTCCGGTCAGCGATCGTCTTCATTTAGAGCGTGGATAATTTTTGGAAATATAACTTTCCAATTAACATTCGCTTCAAAATGCGATGGCGCTTGATTTTGGAATTCCTGTCTCACGAGCCATTTGTCGTAACAGATTTCCGTGGGGATCGGTGGAGGTTTCCAAGCTAATTGAATTTCCTTTTGGGGGTGGTTGATGACGTGGTCTTCCTCAACGCTCTTAACTATGGACGTCAATGGCACAAGTTCAATCTGTTTCAACTTATCCTTCGGATTGCGACCAATTGGTGCCGTCCCGCGTTGGTGGATTTTTGTTTGGAAATGTCCTTATAAATTGTCTTGCACTTCAATGATGTTTTCGTGCTTCAGTAGCACTTTTGATAAATTTTCTTTCTTCAAAACCTAGTCGTACTCTGCCATTATTAATGGTCAATTTGATCTGAATATAATGAAAAATTCAATGATTTATGAGGAGCCAACATGTGAGTACATTTTTTTGGGACACCCTGTACAATATATGTATGTATGTATATATATATATATATATATATATATATATATATATATATATATATATATATATATACAGTAGACTAGGTGTAAGTCGTCACCATCGGCCGAGAAAAAAAGTGACGACTTAGAATGTGACGACTTACGCGTATGCGAACATTCATGAGACTGTGGGTGAAGGATGAAGTCGCGCGTGGCCTGGACACGTATGTGTGAGATGGCGCAACAATCTCTAAGCCGGCTATTGTACCAAAAAGGGAAACACAATCCTCGGGCATAGGTGGGGGTTCATTGGTGAGTTGGAAAGTGATCAAGCAAAGATGGAATCATGAATCAGTTTATCAAAGTAAAGATAATGAACAACTGCACAGACACACTCATATACCATCGGTGATGGTATGGTGACAAATTACATGACACAGTCATCGTGGTGATGATTATCCACTCAATGCCTATGTGTAAGTGAGTGCGGTAATGTACAAAACAAGCCAATATAAAACCATTGATCGACTTCAACCACGAAGCTCGATCGATCCTTTACTCTTCTCGAAGTAATCCGTTATGTTTGCTGCCTCAAACTCTTGGGCATCTGGTGATGAGAAGGACTCAACCAGTTCATTGTATTCCATGATGTTGTCTGGGCAATCCTCCACCGGAAAGACAGTAATCGGCGCATCACATCACAGGGCGCTGCCTGATTCGCTGGCCTGAATCCCCCCGCTGCCTGATTCGCCGCACTTCTTGACCTTGCCGATTCCCACCTCACTTTGAATCTGTCTATCCAGTGCATCGGAAAGGTCTCGGCATCATCATGCCCGAGGTCCGCAGTGAATTTACGTGCCTTCAGCAGCAACATTTCACCGTCCAACCGAATATTTGGCTGAGCCGACATTTGCCGAACCAGATGAGAGGCGTCATCGACATCTTCAAAGGACACACATTTCACGCGTTTCACACTTACCACGCGGCCTCGCGATCTTCTCCACTTGTCCAAATATCTTGCCCTTATTCTTCAAGATATCGTTCAATGTCTGCGCGTTTGATGTCCAACTTTCCAGCTATGGCTGTTTTCTTCATCAGTGGGTTTGCCTCGCAAAACTGGATAATGTCGTATTTCCTTGGTAGGTTTTAGTTGTAAGCTTACGCTTAGTCGCCATTGTCCTGCCTGCAGTGCGATCAACGTGTGTACGCAGTTATAAATAGCCTATCACTGGCGGTGTAAACCAATGAGCGAGCATTACGATTCCATGAAATCGGGCTTCTCACGAGGCAGCGTTCCGTGTGACGAGTTAGGAGTGGTAATTTACTTGAGTTTCCATTACGCGGGAACGGACAACATCTGACGACTTAGACGAATGGACGACTTAGAGATGACGACTTACAGAGGGATGACCTTTATTCAAAGGGATTTAACATGAGATAAATTTGGGACTTTTTGACGCTGCTGACTTAGGCGAAGTGACGAGTTACACGCTGCCGACTTACGCCTAGTCTACTGTATATATGTATGTATATACGTATGTATATACATATATATATATATAGTACACACCACAGACGACACAGGTGAGTCAGAAGTAGCGCCAGATTTCTGTCAGTTGATTGTTTGTTTCCATTTGTATTACAGTGTACAAGAAGGTAGAAATAAATGAATGACATGTTTATCTAACCATTTTATCAAGAAAAAATTATTACGGAACTGTACCAACTGTTTTACTTGCAATTTTCAAAGTGCCCTCCCTCGTGATCGATGCACAATTGCAGCCGAGCAGGAACAGAGCGGCACACACGTCTGCAGAGTTCGATATCAATTTCCTCAAACTTTGCAGTGATTTAAGCCTTCAATTCCTGAAATGGTACGAGGATTTTCACGATAAACAAGGTCTTTCATGAGCCCCCAAAGAAAGAAATCTGGAGGTGTAAGGTCTGGGGAGCGTTCCGGCCACTCGATCGGACGCGGCGGCCGATCCACTTTCTGGGAAAGTTTTCATCAAGCCACTGACGAACATAACGTCCATAATGAGGTAGAGCTCTATCACGCTGGAAATAACAGTCCTGATCTTGTACCCTGGGCCAAAGAAGGTTTGCAGCATATCTCGTAAATTTCTGCAGTGACAGATCCCTCAAAGAAAAAGGGTCCAATTATCCCTAATGGAGATATGGCTGCCCAAACTGTCACTCCATGTAAATTTACCTCCTTCTCAACTGTCACTCTTGGGTTATTGCAGCCCAGTAGACACAATTTTTGTCTGTTAATTGTACCATTAAGCTTAAAAGATGCCTCATCTGACCACCAGATGTTTGTCTAGCATTGTGTCTTCGTGAAGTTTGCTAAGAACTCTTCGCAAAGTTGAAGACGGCGGTCGTCATCTCCATCATGAACGGCATGCAGTAAGCGTGGAATGTAAGGTTTCCATTTTTTCTGGTGAAGGATACGGATAACACTTGATTGGCTCACTTCCAACTCTGCAGATAGATGGCGAGTTCACTTTTGCGGACTTTGTTCCAGTCTTCTGATGGCTTCTTCAGCCTTAGCTACATTCGTTGCCGTTTTCGGACGACCGGACTTCTTTGCAGTGGCTTCCGACCCTGTTGCTTCAAATTTCTCGACAATCAATCGTATGTTTCTTCCCTGAGGTGGGTTACTATCGAATTCCTGTGCCAAACGGCATGCCGCCATCGTTGTTTGTTCATTACATTTGTAGTAATGTTTCACGGCCGCAATGCGTTGATTCATTGAAAAGTAATTAAATGGTTCAATTTGGTGCAAATTCAGTAACTTTCCAAACTAGCATCAATAACCTGCAAAACAAAATCAAAAATAAATAAATTACGAAAATTAATAATCTGCAAGACAATTATTAACAAACTGACTTCCCAGAAAGAATCTGACAGCCGAAAAAACAGAAATCGGGCGCTATTTTTGACACCCTGTATATGGAGATGCTGCAATCCATAATCATCATAGCATCCAGCCTGTTTATCAGTTCAAAAAATCTTCTCACCAAATAATACAAGTGGTCAATATGTGTGTGTGTGTGTGTGTGTGTGTGTGTGTGTGTGTGTGTGTACGTACACTGTCGAGGCTCATATGAGAGCTAACACACATAAACGCACAAGGGGAGCAGGAGACAAAATGGGCAGGAGAGGGAAGGAAAAAAACAGTGGGGAACAGAGAAATGAGGAGATCTGTGGAAGAGAGAGGGATGGGTGGGGTACATGGGGTAAACAAGATGGACACCACTGGGACTTTCAGGTCCTTACATGACAGGGACTTTCAGGAAGGAAAGAGTGTTTAAAAGAGTAAACATCAATCCAGTCATGACAGTTTGACTACGTATTAATAAAAAAGTGAACATACATGCCATATATAGAGGAACCTTGGCTAAATTTGGTCTTTTCATGATTGCTTTAATAGGTAATACTGCAAAAAAATTTTTTTACATTAACAGATATTGACCTCTACACAAAAAGTATTCCAAATTGTTTTTGTTCTATGAAGAATAAAGAATACAAGTCTCCTGTAGTTGTTGCATTAATCAATTCTCAAAAGTGAAAAGCAAAATGTCATGCTTATATTCCTGGATGCAGGTTCCAACTCAACACTGTATCCTCGGCCAACGAAGCCCAAATCTCCTGGCAAATCTCTTGGATCAAGAGAAGAGCTGCATGAGACAACCAAGGAACAGTATGCAGAAATACCTTTCTCTGAGGAGGTAGCAGCACAGGACCTTACTGAATCAGCAGAAAGGGTAGCTACAAGGTAAAAGCGAACTAGCTGTTCCAGCTGTCTGTGTCGTCATGAATTTTTTTGATTTTGTTCCTTTTCACCTGATGAATGAAGCAGTTTATATGATTGCCCAGCTATAATAATCTAATGCACTCAGAACAATATCCTTTATACATTTTTTTTTAACTTTGTCCTCTTTTTTTTTTTTTAATACTTTGTGACCCAAAGTGAATTGGCATGAGAAGGAATTAAAAGATGTGGTCGAGTGAGTGATAGTTCCTTGAAATTGAAACTGTCAATACTTGACCTTCAAAATGACGTAACCTGCCCCAGATTGCCCAGCATGCATGAGCGGAGCCCCTCGTAATGAAGTCAATCGGTGTGGCCTGGACGTCTTTCATGCCTCCCAAATAAGGATTGTAGAACAAAATGACTAAAAAAACATTTAAAGAGTCAAAAGGACTTGTAAACATACCTGCGAGAAAGGGTTGTGGCTGGGCACAACAAAGCAGTTGAAGAACTTCCTGATAAAGTCATCTAAAAGGTTGATATATTGTAGTCCGTACTACAAAACCTGCCGACAATATGGGCCTGTGAAAGGCCCGAAGTTCTGTAGATGGTATGTTCCACCCAATCATTCATGCTTCTTAACACTGATGGAAGAGGTGCTTCTCACAAACTGATGCTTTTCCACATCTGTGGCTTGTTCATGTACAGGGAAAGTTTAAAATGATGATATTTACTATCAACCATGTTTGGTAGTGAGGCCGGGTGCGAGTGGGAGTTGTATGGGCTGTGAGGGCCGTGATAAATATAGATTTTTTTTTGTTTGGTTCGAGGGCCACAAAAAATGATACTGGATTGTTGCATCTATTGGTGAAAGCAGAAGCGTCCGTTTGTGTGTTTGTCTGTGTATGTTAAAACCATGGCCGTTGCGAGCTAATTGTATAAACAGGAAATGATAGGAACCCAACTCATATCATCCACAGATATGTCTCATATTCCGATATTCTTGTGAGTCCGATTTGCATGAGGAACAGAACAATTATGGTGAATAATTTTGAAATTGCCACTCTTTCGTTTAAGTGCTGAAAATGATGTTTAAGAGATGATTTGAATCCCAGATTTTGCGTGAGCAACGGCAGTTTAAAAATGAGTAATGCAAGCAGAACTGAGTCAGTGTAAACGCACACACAACACATGCACAAAAGACCTTGTTTAGCATTCATACGTCATTTCAAAAGCGCTCGAGTACGTGCTTCTACCCAGCACACTGTGATCGTTATTGTGCAGTTGAAGTTATCATTCAAACGAAGGTACAACTGTTCTATGTGGCTTGGTCCTTGATTTTGATGGCTTGTTTATCAGTCATGCAATTTGCCAACTGTGAAGAAACTGAAGGGTTCTTCTTTCTGAAAGAAAACCTGAAGTTTCTGCTTTTACTTTCCTGAGGTCAACTGAGCATAGCATTATCATTAAGGTGTGAATGACTACCTAGCCATGTCCCTTATTTAACACTTTATCATCAAGGGCCTAGATTGTTCATTGCCTTTGATCAGAGGATGCAACAGCATATTCTGTATCTACATATTATCGTAAGTCCTGAAACTAAATTTGTCCTCTTGAGGCAGTAATCTGACTTTATTTCGATCAGGCTACTGAAATAAGTGTTTGATAGTTTGCTTTTAGCATACCTTCAAATTCAGTACAATCATGCATGAAATGCATTGAAAAGATGCATTTTGAGTAAAAAAAATTTCTCAGAAATGTTATTTTCTCCCAAATGGTTCCTTGTTCAAGAATAGTAGCATTACTATCACATTTGATGCAGTGTTATTGTGCAAAAGATCTTGAGGGCACATCGGCATGACTTCACGTGCTGACTCGTGATTGTTATTCCGACACTTGACACCACTGTTTGATGTGTGCTGCCTTTGTGCTCTGAAGTTCAACTGTTCTCATTGGGGCGAGTTGCCATTTTCCTTCTCTCCTTCTCAATGGGTCCCACATTGTTGATGAAACCTCTAGTGCCGTTAAAGCCAAATGTGTCGAGAAATTGTTTGACATGCTATTGCGATAAAAAGTTATTGATGTGCTATTACCATACTCTCTTGAGGATGACCTGATTTGAATGTTTGTTCCAACGCATTGGCATTCAAAGTCGGCACAAAAACTGCTTGTTTGAATGCTTGTTATTTGTCTAAGTTGTGCTTCGCTTAATATTTTATTCAGTATTTATGTAACAACCCTGGTACGAACCACCATTTTAAATTTGCACATTCTCAGCATACTTGTAAACCTCCATCCATCCATTGGGACCATACTCTCTACAGAGCATTGGTGCTGCCTAAGCAGTCACCTGGGCGATTGGGCACAATCCTGGATGGGTCGCCACTCCGACACAGGATACCAGCAAGCTGTCTGCGATATGTCCCCACCATATTTCCACAGGGCGCTCAAGGTCCGCCAACAATCCCCTTCTGGTTCAACTACCAAAATCACGAATCGCTGCCCACCTTCACTCTTTCATTCCTCTTTTTTCCCCGCCTTTGGAATAAACTCCCACATTCTGTTCAATCCAATTCTTCCCTCCAGGCCTTCAAAACAGCTTTTCACCACCACCTCTTATCGTCCCCCACCCAAATCCTCGATCTTTTCTATCCCCGTTAATCCATCCCAAACCCACCTCCTTCAAATTCCCTGCTTTCCTTCCTGAAAGTCCCTGTAATGTCCATCTTGTATACCCCGTGTTCCCTGCCCCATCCCTCTCCCTTCCAAATATCTCCTCATGTCTCTGTTCCCCACTGTTTTGTCCTTCCCTCTCCCGCACCTCTTGTCTCATGCCCCCCTTGCTGTGCATTGTGTGTTAGCTCTTATACGAGCCTCGACAATGTATACAAACATAAAAGAAGAAGATAGCACTCATTTTGCCGACCTCAGAAAGATGACAGGTAAAGTCAACCCGACCTTGTATTAATTCAACAGTCAAGCAGGATTTGAACTCAGGATCCAAGGACGCCTAGGACCCCAAGCCCACTACCCCTATCGATTAAGCCAACACCAGACATACTCTAAACCTCAACCAATCCATATTTGTCGATGATAGGTCAACAATTACATTCTATTCCTCTTTGATGTCATTTTAATATCGCGATTAAGCCCTTATAAAAATGCCATTTTATTTTAATTTCACAATGAATCACAGCATAGCCAACATTCTCAGCCACGGTCTACAGATGCACGTACAGAACAAGCTACATCATATTTGTGGACACCGAAGGTCCATCACTTATTTGAACATTTTTTTCTTTCAACTTTGTGTCGACATCACATTCCTATCTTGGGAAATTTGGAGCTGAGCAGTATTTTACATTTTACACTTTGTCGAGAAATGAGTGTTAATCAGTGAAATACATCACAGACTAAGTTTAAGTGAATCTTCCAGCAAAACAATGAAATGAAAACTTTATTCCACAACATTTAGATCGATAACATGAGATTTTAAAGAACGAGGCCTTGAAGCTCAAATACATTTGTATTACATCTTAATTCATGGAATATAATAGTCTGGTAAGTCAACACAGCGTACTGAAGTGTATACCAAATTTAGAACAGAAGATGTCGCTCCTTGTATTTGATACATACGTTAATCCTTCTTCTTCTTGTTCTTCTGTATGCAGCAAAAGGCTGCAATAGCATCATTTGCTGGGGGTGCAGCTGTGCTGTTGATGCAACGCCCCTGTAGATGAGTGCAGGAATTTGGAGTTTAGCCGGAGTGCCAGTAATTGCTCGCCTACTCTCCAGGAAGGGCACTGTGGGATCTTTAAAGTCCACTAACTAATGTTGGCAGACGGCACACCCAGTTTAACATCCATTCAAGGGATGGCACACAGATTGGTGGCTTGCCCTGTCTGAAAGATAGCATGATGATAGTTTGTCATTGGGCCGAGATTCAAACCCAGGATAGACGGCTCAGAGGTGGGTGTGCATACCTCCAGGTCATCCTGCCAGCCCTCTTAGTTAATGTAAAGGACCTAGTTGCCTGATGACAAATAATTTTTGATACTGATACTTGGCTCAGTTGGCTTCTCTTCACTTAATTTAGTGATCATAGGTGGAGTAGCTAAATGTAGCAGTTGTCCGATGAGGAAAGAGGACTTTTACAAATCATGTTGTGCTTCTTTATGGTCCAATTTAACCAAAGATGCCCCTTGTTACATTGATGACTGATTGACATCATCTTTCATTACAATGCTACGATTATCAGGTGGGGTGGGATGGGGAGAGGGGTCAGTTGTTCAAACTTAATTCCTCAGCATCATATGTGTTTTGCATAGTAACATGACTTTTGGACCACGTATTAAGTACCTCGTATACTGATGAGAAAGCAGATGGGAAGCACAAAAAGTGCCACCAATCAGCCATGCATGTCGGTGACAAACTGGCAGAAGTTTATGACCATATGTTGTGCAGTTACAAAAGCAAGTAGAAATAGTTAATTGAAACCATTTTGTAATCGCAATCAAGGCCAGTTTTAGTGCAGGTATTCATAATAAAGTTCAGATTCATGCAGGGAACTATTCAAACTGATGTCACCAGTATTGTCAAGAAGGCTTGGTGAGGAAGAGGTTTCACGTTATTTTGGCATATCTTCATCCCTAAATATGCCATCTTCATGTTAAAATTCTTCATCATAACACATCAACTACATACAACTGAATGTATGAAAAAGTTGTGTCTACCTCCAGAATCGCAAGCAATATCATCGCGTGTCTCGTGTAAGGTGTAAGGTGTCACGTTTACCGTTTGCCCAATTCAATGCAGAATAGTGAGAGGCCTGTTCGTTTCGCTTCACATCGACAGTTTGACAAGTTAGACCACAAACATTTTTGTGAGGTTAAAAAATGGAAAAAAGTTTTTTTTTTGGATGATATAAATACTATTTGTCATACTAAAATATGCAGAGGTATACGTTGTTTTACTAATATCCTCATATTCACGATTGTTTTTTAATTATTTTTAATCTCAGATGTGTTTTGTTAGAAGTCGATTGCTTTTGAATGAAAAGAAAGGGATTGTGACCGAGTTGTATTCTGGTGTAACTTGATTTTGCCAGTGTAAAATAAACGAAACACGAGGTGTAGCGATATCTACAAGGGCTGTCACAACCAGCAATGTGATGGACAAGCTTCATGCAATTTGTCAGGCTCGAGTCAGATCTATCGAGTACTGCCTAATTACACTGACGCCAATGTCATCATAATTCATGATTGTGTCTTTCTAAATTATAAGCTTTGACGTATGACATGAGACAAATCTGGATCATAAACTCTCAATGCAGTTTGATCATAGGCAAGAGGAAATGCTGGATTGGAGTATCTGTGAGACACATATGGCATGACAGTGATCCTTCATTGAACTAGTGAGCCTGTTGGTCCATTGGACCAAATTTTCATTGGTCTAATCGATGTAGGAACTCATGGCGATCAGTTTGGTGTATCTCACTTTCGCATTGATTGATGTCCTGCACGTGACAAACGGAGCTCACATTGAAGTGTATTGATGGAGTGAACAAAACTTTGAGTTTCTGTATCGTATAAACCAAAGGGTATCGTTGTATCATTTGCGGTTCTAAATACTGTATATTAGCAACCAAACTTGTCCAGGTCTTTTTCGAACACTATATATATATACAATATATATATACTATATATATATATATACATATATATATATATATATATATATACATACATATATACATATACACATATACATATAACAGACATACATAGGAGCTGTGTTCAAAAAGTATCCAACCTTAATTTTACCTGCATAAACAAATGAAGCTAGGGAGGCGTGGTTTGGTGCACGTATGTAGGCGATCCTTATCCGTATGCGTGAATATTTTCCCGCCTGCAGAAGCTGTCAGTCGCCGACAGACCGCCGATGAGTGAGGAAGTGTAAGTGAGCGCCGTCGGATTTTCGTTTTTGACAAAATGGCGGAAAAACTTGAACAACGCTACTGCATCAAATTTTGTGTAAAGCTTGGCGATTCCCAAGTGGAAACGATCCGCAAGATTCAACAGGCCTTCGGGAACGAAGCAATGGGCACCACACAGATAAAAGAGTGGTACAACCGCTTCAAAGATGTCGCACATCAGTGGAAAGTGAAGCACGTTCTGGTAGGCCCTCAACATCCCGAAATGAGATGGTCATTGACCAAGTGAGGACCCTGCTGATGCAGGATCGTCGAATCACGATCAGAGAACTTGCAGACGAGGCGGGCGTCAACATTGGATCCGTTCATTCCATTGTGACTGAGGATTTGGGCTTAAGGAGAATCTCAGCGAAGTTCGTGCCAAAGCTGCTAACGATCGAGCAGAAGCAACTCCATTTGGAGATCGCACAGGACATGCTGGAGACTGTAACAGCGATCCCAACTTCTTCAACACAGTGATCACTGGCGATGAGACCTGGGTTTATGGGTACGGCCCAGAAACCAAGTTCCAGTCATCACAATGGAAGCATCCAACATCCCCGAGGCCAAAAAAAGCAAGGAAGGTCCGCAGCAATGTCAAAGTCATGCTGACCGTCTTCTTTGACTCCAGTGGCGTGGTTCATCACGAGTACGCACCACACGGCACAACCATCACCAAAGAGTACTACCAAGAGGTACTGCGTCGCCTTCGTGACACTGTGCGACGCAAATGGCCGGACCTGTGGGCAGCGGTCAATTGGCAGCTCCATCACGATAACGCACCTGCCCATTCTTCACATTTGATAGAGTTTCCTGGCCAAACACAACACACCTGTGCTTCGTCAGGCTCCCTACTCTCCCGACATGGCTCCGTGTGACTTCTGGCTTTTCCCCAAGCTGAAAATGCCCCTGAAAGGGACCAGATTTCAGTCCAGAGAAGACATCATGCGGAATGCGATGGACCAGCTGCGCGCCATCCCAAAAGAGGCGTTCCAGCGCTGCTTCCGACAGTGGCAGAACCGTTGGAGAAGTGTGTGGCAGCCTAAGGGGACTACTTTGAAGGAGATTAGTGTAAGTTTGTTGTATCTGGATACGAGTATTTTTTATGAACAAAGGTCGGATACTTTTTGAACACACCTCGTATATATTGAAAATTTAAATATGCATTTGAATGAAAGACATTATCAAAGCTTTTCGACTTGCACTCCTCAGGATAAAACTGCAAGCAGATGAAGAGGAAGCACCAAATCTCATTTTTAAAGTTACAACTTCATGTCCTCAATGTTGATTGGATGAGAGGAAGAAAGGACTGGATTATCTGATTTGATTATCTGATTAGATTATCTGATTATCTGATTATATATGGTTATCTGGTGGAACCACAGAGCATCATGAATAATGATTAGGCGTAAATGAACCGGTGGAAATGAAATGGAAAAGAGCCATGATGAATAATGAATAGGCAGAGATGAATCACCAAGAACCGATGGAAACTTAATGCTAATTAGCTGAGGGCTAGTTGGGGGTGGGGGGGGGTGGTTTTCACGATGACTTCATGTTCACTGTGATACTGGTCTCACACAGTCAAGTCATCATAATCAAAATAGACAAAGTTCAGACAAATTCTTTCTGTCAACAAAGGATAGGTTGGTTGACCTGAAGAATGTGGCCTCCGTTGCACGAAGGTGAGCTAAACTGTGTTCCAACACCTGGGAAATACAACTGAATGTGACCACACATCTCGTTTGGAAAAACAAATGGTGAAAAGACTATTGCAACGATGCAAACAACCAGACCTCTCGAAGGAGGTTAACGACACAATTAGACGTGTCAGATCACAAAGACCTAGAATGGTCTGCCAAAGACTCATAAAGATAATGTTCCTCTATGGCAGATCCTTTCAATGACTGGCTCTGCACAACATGAACTCGCCAGATGGTTATGTGAGCTATTACAGCCAGCACTGTCTCAGAACATGTAATTGTGAATTCCTTCACCTTTGCTGATGCCATACGGTCTGTCACACACCTCGACGAGAATTCCACAATGTGCTCATATGATATAGTCAGTCTATTCACGAATGTCCCACTGACAGGAGTGATTGAAATCTGCGTGCAACTTCTGTATCATCGTGACTTGACACCTCCACTGATCTCTCAGTCTGTCTTCGTTGAATTCATGAATATGGCGACCTGTTCTGTCGAGTTCAGTTTCAACGATTCAATGTGTTCTCAGATTGACGGTGTAGCGATGGGATCCCTTCTAGGCCCTGTTTTGGCAAACATCTTTGTAGGTTACTGTGAAAAACGTGCCTTTGCAGATCCACATCCTGGAGTTCAACCCC
>CM068956.1:1722080-1732093 GCA_035128595.1 Eptatretus atami | reverse complement strand
GCACCTGTATTATGAGTGCAGTGTTTCGTCCTGAAACCCTGGCCGGATTCTTAAGACGTGCGCCCCTGGGAAAGTTGGGAAAATGCACTCGGTCGTGATCAGGCGCAAATGTAGGTAGAAATGATCCTGTTTTTTCCCGCATAATGTTTTTATTTTAAGAGGCAGCCCATTAAATTCTTACACGCATGCGATTAGAGTAACTCCTGCTTGAGAGACTGCTAGATACTAGTGTTCCACTCGTCATTGTAAAGTAGCTACTATAGTTGATTCAGAGATAAATGATGCGGAAAAAAAGTGATGTCCTATTTGTAGGCCGGTCTTGAATACCATCATTCATTTCGCACATCCATTCAGAGAGCCCATTTGGAGAGGAACGTCATGTCTACTTAGAGGGGCTTTGTTGGTTGCTTTGCATAACACAATAGTACTAACAGTGTCAATGTTTATAGGTCTATGCACAAATTATTCCAGCCGTAATCGCCATGACCATTCTCGCCATAAACCCATATAATAAACAAGAACATCCTGTAGGTGGAAGGGGGTCAACTCGTGGTGACTGGTGGTGAATGAGCCGTTTGGTGAAAATGCTTGTTTCTTCGTCGGCATAATCTGAGTTTTCTTGTCGGAGACCGAGGCAACTGACATGAAATATTTTGGGGCACATAAGTGCGAGGTGTACTATCCTGTCTGAATTCCGAGAATATGTTCAGCTCGTCATTCTTGTTTATACCTAATGCAGCTGTGCGGTAGAGGTCTTTTATAATACGCCTGTTGCTCCTATTACGTAATATACGTTCTTATACATATATATATACAACTAAGTGAGCTTGTATCTTACTAGATACTATCTATATATATACCTATTAGTAGCTATACTAAACTATTTGTGGGTAATTACGCATATCCTTATTATACGATAAAACATTCATATTTGTTGGCGGAATCAATCGGGCCCAGCCTGGTTTGGCCCCCCCGGCTCGCATGAGAATACTGGGGCCACACGTGACTCGAATGGCGGCCGCCTCGCCCACAGACGGACAATTCTGGTCGTCACGCACTTCTTGCGCAAGTTGTTAAAGCTCTCGGGGCTATCGCACGCGGCTGCCCAGGTCACGGGGTGGGCCTTTCGACCATCAGCCGGCCTACGGGATCGTCGCAATCGTCCACCAGTAGGATAGGGTTGTTTGCGTCGCGTGCTCAACATCCTCTCAACACTACTTACCGTACTCTCCATCTCGGGCTGTCCGCAACGCGTGGAATGGGTAAAAACCCGGGTGCAGTCGACCCTCGTGATGGGTTGCCATCAGCCACCTTTGCGGCCTACTATGGTCTGATGTGCACGATCACACGGGCCGCTTTAAGCGGTCCGTTTCCGGTGCTATCGGGATAGACGAGGCGGTGTTATCGTCGTCCAACAACTACGGTTAAGATCGGTTCCATATCTTTCATATGTAATCGGGTCCCGCGTATTCAAGCCCTACTACGAACCCTTTTATAACAGTTCCGTGTTAGCACAAGATGGTAGTCCCGATTCAACAAAGGAAAGGACGCGAGCGAAAACGGAGAAACAAGTTTCAACACAAAGCACCACTTATTATTGTACTTACCCCAAACATACAGACCAGCCCACTGGAAGGCAGCGTATATTCAGTCAACATAAAAATGACATATAACAGCCAACACACTAAAGAAGCAAATTGGCAAGAAGAAAACGCAGTTGAAAAAACCGAGCTAGCGCGCACATACTACTCGGGCGAAACACTTAAGTAGCGAGTCTAGCATGTATGGCGCAGGCGACGCGCCAGTGACGCAAACAGTTATTCAATTAAGCAATATAGGAGGCCACCTTGCAACCAGATACAACAAGGGGGGCTAGACGTGCGCCCACACAGATGACAGCCAATAAAATGCTCGCGCGTGACGCTTGATAGTGAGCAGGCAAGGCCGCCCGCGGACGGGGGGACGTCCTACTCCGCAGAACTGCCCTCAACGACTGTGCACGAGGCTCGCAATAATGTCGACTACAGCTGGTGCCTGGACGGAATGCCCGTCCACTTCGTTGCCTCTCCTTCGGCGGTTGTTATCGTTGGCATAACGTTACAGGTCTAACACCGGCTGAACATGAAGTGGCACCTCTCCAGTGGAATGAAGCAGACAAACTTGTGGGCTTGAGTGTGGCGATATTGGGAACCCGGAAGGGCACCTTTTGGCCAACTCTCTCCCACGGACGGGACGCATAAAGGGGGGACTTTGCTTAAGGTTGGCAAGGTAACATGAAGGGAAGCAGGCTAGAACTGTTCCAGGCTGGCTGTTGTAAAGTCCCGCCCCGAACCGAAGGCGAAATCCGCACCCTGCGTGACCTCCTGTCGCGCGGAACTGGAACCGTCTGTCTCACACATGGACCTACGCACCCGATGCCGTTCTCATTGGCCATCTTCCCACCAATATCTCCTCAGCCGACTGCAGACCCAACCAAAACTTGAAATGCCCGATCTCGACCACTCCCATCCCATGAAGTCGAGACCTCGACTAACTCCGTCTTTCTCACAAACCGACAATACGTTGCAACTACTTTCGTCCACCGCCCGACTTGACCTGGTTCTCCAACCCCTCCCCCCAGTGACCCCGCACTTGACTGCCCTTCGCTTCCAACCACCCGAGACCCCACCCTTTCTTCGTTGCGACGGGAAAAAAAAAACCCCCGTGGGGCTCTCTTATACCCTCCCTCCCAACCCGGACTCTGCACCTGGGCTTTCCTAACAGCTCAAACACGTGTCCAGCCAACTCGTTCACCCGAACTCGGACTCTGAACTTCGCTCGACTCGGACCGCGTCGAAATCTCTCTGTGCGCTCGGACGTTTAATAGGCGCGGCAGGAGAACCAGTATGCAAATTTCCTCCTGATCAGGATGAGCTCGGGGGCGGGAAAGGGCCCCAACGCTCGCGTGATTGGACGCGAGGAAAAGGGGCGTCGAACCTCCCCTGATCCTAAGAATTTGCATATCTCGATTTCACACCAGACGCGCCTGAGGCGCGCGGCCAAGCCCGCCCCGCACCTCCTAATTGGACGTATCCAGAAGTGGGCGGTAGCGTTCCTGAATCCAGAATTTTCCCATCGAAAGGCCGCTATTTGCCACTCCGCAGCTCCGCCCTGCGCAATATCGCTGAACGAGCCCAGGAACAGCCGACACTCCCAGTGTTTCACCCACGTGCTGCGCGGGACCACTGGTCATGCGCCGCACCGTCGGTGGAGAATAGGCATGGCCATGCGCAAATGATGTTGACCTTCGTGCGTACAAAGTTCGTACGGCTAAAGGTCAGTGCCGGGCTGTTGGGCGTAAATGTTGTCATGCAAGGGTCCCTGGAGCTGTGCGTCTTGCAAAGTTTGGTAGACCGTGCCCACGCGATGGCCTGGCCGTGGTGATTGCCGGTCTGGATATTTTGAATTGTGTGATCGAGAGGGCTTAGGGACGTGGCGGTTCAAAACAATAAAGATAAGAACAAAAAAACGGCTATCTCAAAGCGCTCGCACGCCCCTCGAATGCAATCACATAAATCCTTACGCCCCACAACGGGTTTGGGGGCTAACTACACAGGTACTTAAAAGCATACTCCCATCACCTACGGGACTGAACTCGCGTGGATTTGCCGAATTTCGCACAGCCGGTTAACTCTAATCAATATAATCACCATCATCGTTCTAACCCATATATACTAATAATGAAACCCATACTTATACTACTTACTCCGTCACAGTACTATTGTTGCGAATTCCGGCGCCGGTCGGCGTGCGAATCGGCACCATACGTCGAAGTCGTACCGCAACTCCGCGAACTCTGCTCTCCAGCCCACCCGCGCAACGGACAAGTTCAGCATCGGTAGACCTCAACAGGCTAACGCCGGGGATCACAGCTCAGCGGGTGGACTTCTTTCGGCTCCACAACAACCTCAGTCCCCGCATTCTAACCTCGCCAGTGCCGTACCAAGCGGAATAGGGATGCAATTTCGCCGAAAGTCGATATTACCCACCTAAGTACCCCAACGCCAACCTGGGTAACCTGAACCCGAGGGATCTCGTACCTGCCCACATGGCGACTTCGGACACGATCCGCTTAACGCGGCCCACTCGCCGGTCTACCGGCCTAACGGGAATAACCACGAAAGCGGAATGTTAAATCCGTGTCGGCCTTTTCAGACTGGTTCAGATTAAATTCATACGGGGCGGGCCATCCCCGCTGCCCACGACGAACCCTTCTCACGTGAAACAAAGAATGGAGACGCCCAACGAAGAGAAAGGGCAGCCGCAAAAGCGACACGGGGGGATAGATCAATCCTCCAACAAGGACGGCCATTTATTTACACAGACCGAAGCCCGCGGACACAAAGCACACGTAAGCAACAGTCAGAAATGCCAGCATATATCACATAGAACATCAAAGATCGGCAGAGCGAACATCGGACACATACGAACCGCGAACACAACCTAGCGCGGTACACACTTCACACAATCCTAAACTTCACGAGAAAGCGGCGCCACACCCATCCCTCACCACAGAACCAAAAGAAATTGGAAGGTCGACCTTCCCTGTGTTGTTAAGTCCTTCGGGACCGTGCACTCGCCGTGTCCGCCCGCAGCACATCTGTCTTCCGTCCACGCGGCCACTCGTCTCCCCGTCAGACCCCGCATCCGGCCTCTCGACGCCTTCAGGCAGAGAACCAAAAAAGAACCTCCAAGCAGAAGCATCGACGCAAGAAGAGCACCGCACCGCCCTCAGCGCGCCCCTCCGCCTCTTATATGCCCGGCTCGCCAACGCGCTCGCCCACGCGTCTCTCGGACTACCTATCCTGTCCTCCCCACATCGAGGCGGTTCCAGAAGGGAGCGGCGTTCCATCTCCGGTTCCTCCACCCTCGCGGCTTGTGGGGGACGAGCGCAATTCATTCTGGCGCCTCCCGGGCCACCAGGAAGGTGCGAATTAGGCTGGAAGAAACGAGCAACAACCTCCTCGCCCTGGGGACCTTCTCCGCTCTCCTCCCCTCTCCGCCGCGGTCTGACCCCTCTCCTGCAGTACCGCCCACGGCTTGCTCAACTGCGCAACCGTCCGTAACGTCCCAGGACGGGTGAGCCAGACAGGCTGTCTTCTTCTGCTCTCAATGCGGTGGGTAGCCGGTGGGTTGAGATAGGCTCGGCGTCGGGTTGCTGCAGGTGTTGCCCGCGGTGACTTGCCAGCAGTTGTTGGGACGACCGTGGTAGCTTCTGGTTTGGCGCTGTTGTTGGCGTTGAAGTGTCAGGTTTGGCGTTGTTGTTTGGAACGTCATGAAAAGACTTGTGTGTGTTTGAGTTCGAAAATACACAAGCAGAGACCCAGGGAAAAAAACGCCCTAACTCATCCAAAGTATCGGGCAGCCCGAATGCAATCACATAATTCCCATCCTATACAACCCGGGTTTTGGAGCTAAATACATACATGTACTGTCTCAGAAAATACGGAACCTCGTTCCATCACCTATGCGGCGACCCCTTTAGGATTTCAGTGCGGACAATTCATCCTCAACAGCCCGTAACAATATATACTATCTCCTCTGGCCGGCGGTTACTAATGTGATACCGCCCACTCGTGGGCATCGTCGTTCCTCTCGCGCAACAGTACCACCTAAGCTCCCAATTTTCTCCCAACTTTCACATTTCATATTTGGTACATCTAGGCTACATAGCTGTGGAGTGAGACAGGGAATGTCGATCGCGACATTCAGTTACGCCTTCGCGTCGCACCACCTAAAACGCTGCGTTTGCCCAATTCGTCAACCAGAGATAGTCTCGATATTAATGCCAATGTAGTAAGCCATCAATTTCTGTTGTAATATCTCGCGGAAATTGCGCTAAGGACCATGTCGTTATTGTCGGTGTTTTCGCTCGCTGTGTGTGTGTGTGTGTCTCGTGTGTGTCGTTGTGGCGGTCGGTGCTAAGCGTCGTCTGTGTTTGCTAGCGATGTGTCCGTAGATAATGGTCCGTGTGCTCGCATGTGTGTGTTGTGTGTGTGTGTGTGTGGTGTGTGTGTGTGTGTGTGTGTGGTGTGGTGTGTCGTGTGTGTGTGTTGTGTTGGTGTGTGTGTGTGTGTGTGTGTGTGCTGTGTGTGTGTTGCTGTGTGTGTGTGTGTGTGTCTGAACGGCGTAGCACCACAGCACAAACCAGCAATAATGAGGTGTTTTCTTATAATGTTGCGGTAAGGCGCCTCGTTTTTCTTTCTAATAATGCTGGCAGTGGATCGCAGGGTTTACCGTAGACAACATCCAGTTAAAGTTGAGATATGCCATTGCACATCAGGATGCTGCTCTTACAGTGTAGTACGGACCACACAATCTCCTGCTGTAATTATCCTTTCTTGGTTAATCAGATTGTAGCAGTGAGGTGATTTTTTAATCCATTTCGTTGTGAAGAGCAAAGTGACAGTGTGTTTTTCACACTCGAACCAGCTCGCACGTGAGAGTGTGTATTGATAACACAAACCACTAAGGGTCAGCTGTAGGTGTTTTTAACTCATCAGCGATGGGACATTAGTCGACTAGCAAGTGTAGTATAATAGTTTCTAAATCATTTGGTCTGAGGCACGTCAGAACGGTGTTGTTAAATACCAACAACACGCAGTGCAGCGTTGTTTTTAATACCATGCGTAAGATTGAGACGTGTGTTATCTAAAGTCACAATAAGCTCGTTCATGTGGGCAATGTGGCAAGGACGCATCTGTTTTTCTAATCAGTTCGTGGCGTCCGAAAGTGCCGTAAAGAGGCATAGTTTGTTTTCAAATCAGATAAGTGCACACCACAGAGTGAGGTGCCTCTTGATCATAACAATTAGCCATGGACAGTGTAAGTGAAGGGGTTCATTACCGTTCCTCAAAGTTAAACATAGCGTAAATCCTGCCAAACGTGTGTCACCTTCTGGTAAAAGGCAAAATCAGTGAAAGTAATTACTATTTTGGTAGTAGGCATTACGCATGTAATAACAGATTTTGCCTTTGTTGGGATGAAGAAGTAATCTTAGAAAGCGTCTGTCTAGATATAGGGTGCAGCACGAGTGTTGGATGATAATGGATAACTAATGTTTTCGTATCTTGATTACTTGCAAGGACAATGTGTAGTAAGCCAATCAGTGTTCAACCCAACAGAGAGGTCCTTCTTAC
This sequence comes from Eptatretus atami, assembly GCA_035128595.1. Taxonomy (NCBI): domain Eukaryota; kingdom Metazoa; phylum Chordata; class Myxini; order Myxiniformes; family Myxinidae; genus Eptatretus; species Eptatretus atami. The sequence goes on along the minus strand of CM068956.1, from coordinate 1,724,915 downwards.
ACGGACGTTCCTTAGTTGTTTAGATTTTTCCAGACATTATTTCAACAGTCACAATGGAGGAAGAGAAAGGTGGGGTTAGGGTTAACGGTCTAGGTCTTCGTTATCAAAGTTTATTAAAATGAATTACGCACATAAGAGAAACTGGGAAACACACTCAGAGAGATGGTAAGTGGGGTTAATGATTCTCTCAATGGAGAGTGTCATTTAATTACCACATGACCGAGCAACGTGCCATGTCAGGACAGCTTCGGAGTCCCCTCATATCTTGGGGCCATTCGCTGAAGAATCCCAGACGTACTCTGATGTATAGGCTCTGAAGAGAGGGGATTGTTGCTTTATTAATTTACCCAGAGCAATCGTGGTGGCTTGTAGATGCTAACGCACAATGAAACTGAAAACACGCTTAGAATTTTATGATTTTTTCCCTCATTGTGGGAGGCCATGTGGGAGAAGTTTTGGTTGTAAGATTGTCAAGATAGATACTGTCAGAGGGTACTTAGAAGGCGAGGGAGCAGACCTTCGGGGAGATGGGACTGTAGTTTTTCAAGGAGATTCTTGAGGAATTTATCGTAAGAGAATATTTGAACTGAAAGAATCTATTCCGGCGTGTATAGTTTTCGGTGTTAATTATGTAAATTGAGAGGAAATGGTGGGTGCGTAACCTGTACGGTTTTCACAAACTTACTTTTCGATGGTGGGGTATCAGAAGAACAGTGTTTTTTGAGCCGGGATGGTAGCTAGGATTAGAGAAAAAAATTAACCGAAGCTCGACAGGAGCTTCTTAAGTAAGGTCTCATGGTGTGTGTTTTTTTTCTTTAATTTCAATTCTTAATCTTTCTTCTTCTCCCTTTCTATGTAGTGATGTTAATTCTTTGGGAAGTACTAAGTGAATTATGGTGGGGAGGGGCTAATTGGAATATTACGTTCAATTTTAGATTCAGTGCTCACATAGATGTGACACTAGGTTGCGTGTTGGTTCATCTTGTTGAACTTCTTGCTTAATTGGCTAAGAAACGCGTGGAGATCTGATGGCTAACCATGGAGAGTGTTTGCTCATGAAGGGTAGAGTGGTTGGAGGTGTATCAATTCTCATGTGTTTTTTTTATACCGGGATTGATTTCTTTGTCTCTCCTTCATTAACGCTTCACGCACGTTCCATTATAATGAAATAATTTATGCACGTCTGGCCTTGTTTCATTTCATTGCCAAATCAAATTTTATTTTTGTAAACTTATGCCCCAATGAGAAGCTGAAAAATATAATTTCTTCTTAAACTAGAGGCTTTCTGGCACAATTGATTGAAGGTGCTGCTTTATATGAGTGGTGACTCATGGTACTTGACCCTGCCTTTAGACAGAACAGTGTGGAGCCAATCCAAAATCTGCCCAAACTTTGGGAAAAAATTATAAAACGGTAGGACTCATGGTATGTTGGCGTATCCAAACACCCAGACAACGCAGTTCATTGTTAAGATATGTGTCAGAGAGCACTCTAGCTCGTTAGACAATTTTGTCAATGCTACAATGCTGTTGATAAATATTAAAATTGATATCGTGCTTCTCTTTTCCTCTGATCATACTGGTTTTGACAACATTCTCGTTAAGCCTTGCTCTGCAGCACATGGCGTCCATAATTGGGAAGTTTAAACATCATGTTACTTGAGAATGTTATGTTTGTGAAGCCTTTAGAGTGTTTTGGAATAGCCTCATCGAACGAAGAACGTTTAGTAAACCTAGATTATGCGTGGGATAGTGCAAAGGACAGATTGCAGTCTTTTGCAACGTACACTTCTCATCTTTTTAGTGTAAAAAAGGAGAGGATTGTACTAGAAAAAGAAATCTGAAATTACAATCTGATGTTGCAACAACCCCAGTAAACAAATAACCATTCTGCTCCTGGAAAAAGGCCTTTTAATGGATCTTGTTGACGCAATTCAAGTGAAGGTGCAATGATCCGATTACGGATGGATAAGATTTATATTTGGACTCTCCAAAATTTTTCTTTCATTTTGATAAAAAAGACCACCCATCAAAGGCAAATTGAACCCTAAAGTCTCAACTGGGGACATCTGTGACAATCAGCAGATAGCATAAGAGAGAGATTATAACTTCTTCTCAGATGTGTTTATGGCAATGATATTGAAATGATGTGATACAATATTTCATGTTGATCTAATCCATGTTGAGTGCTACTCAAGGGATCAGATTGATTCTTACTTCTTGGAAAGACTTACCTTCGCTTTTGCCACCATTTCTCTGCAACTGGAAAATCTCTGGACTCGACGGCCTCCCAGTCGAGTTTTACAAATCTTTTGTCTTTATTAGGTCCAGAGCTGTTGGAGGTCATTTACTAGTTTTTAACATGTGGGGAATTGCATGCTGTCGTAGAGCAGTAATTAGTTTATTTACCAAAAAGGGGACTCAGCTTATTGGCAACTGGCGGCCAATCTTCTTCTTAACTTCGACTATAAAATATTTTCAAGCGTTAGCTCGACACATATCTCCCCCTTTGAGAATCTTTGATTCAAAGTGATCAGTCCTATTGTATACCGAACACATAGATACATGATAACATATTCCTTATAAGGGATCTTTGGGATGTGTGTCAAGCTAAAAATGATAATCTTGGTTTGATTGTGCTCGACCAAGAGAAAGCTTTTGACCATGTTAGTCATGCATATCTTTTCAAGGTTCTCGAGTGTTTTGGACTTGGTCCCAGGTTTACCTCCCTTATAAAACTTTTTTATCATAGCATTTCCTCAGTATTCAGAGTAAACTCTGAATTGACTTCACTTGTAAAGGTTGGAAGGGGTATCTGTCAAGGATGTCCTTTATC
>CM068956.1:1696791-1721674 GCA_035128595.1 Eptatretus atami | reverse complement strand
AAACCTGGGACAACTCCAAAACACTCGAGAATTTGAAAGATTATTGCGATTAGATACACATGGTCTTGAAAGCTTCTCTTGTCCGAGCACAATCAAACTCATAGGGCATTATCTATTAGCTTGGACACAACATACCCGAAAAGATCTCCTATAAGCGAAATATGTTATCATGTAATCATGTGTTCGTTATACAATAGGACTGATCACTTTGAATCAAAAAGATTCTTCAAAGGGGGACTGATGCGTCGATGCTAAAGCTTTGGGAACAAATTTATAGCCGGAAGTTAAAAGAGAGACTTGCGGCGTTGTCGCGCCCCAAGTTGCCGAATAAGTCGTGAAGGGGTCCCTCTCGCTTTTGGTTAATAACTAACTAATACTTGCTCACGATGGCAGTCCATTGTGACAATTCCCACATCTGTAAAGAACTAGTAAAGACCTCCAACAGCTCTGCGACCTAATAAAAGACCAAAAGGAATTTGTAATAACTCTAACTGGAGGCCTCACGTCTAATAGTCCAGGAGATTTTCCAGTTTGGCAGAGAAGCCAGCGAAGTGTAAGTTCTCGCAAATAGAATGGATGGGAATATCAAATCACTGATCGCCTGTAGCTTAGCACCAACATGGGTAGCATCAGACAGTAAATATTGTATCACAATCATTGTCAAGTTATCATTTGCCATAAAAACACATACTGAGAAGAAGTTATAGATCTCATGTCCTCGTTTATGCTTATCTTGTGATGTCTACAATGTTTCCCCCAGGTATATCTGAATGTTTAGGCGTTCATATTTTGCCTTTGCTTGATGGGTGCGTCTTTCGGTTTTGTCAAGTGGGACATATGAAACAGTTTTGCCCTCTTCGTACAAAAACGAGAACAAGGCCTTACCAATCGGGACACGAAGAACACGAATTTAACAAACGACTATCACAGATTAATCTTGTTGATGAGCTTTCCCTAGTATCGAACTACACGCTACAGGAAATAAACCGGATACTGATATGAGTGGACAAACACCTCCTTGATCTCCCCTACTGCAGTCGTACAGACATAAACTCGCGTTGAAAACTACAAGCAGACACTTCGCGCCCTACCGCTCCCAATGATCGCTAAACTAAGAATCAAGAACTCGATTCAAATCGTTAACAAAGCAGAACGAATCTCCCCACCTCCCATAATGAAAAAGCTTACAAGGACAAACCTCGTTTTCAACAATGCAGATTTCACCTCCCCCTCCCAATGACGTAACAAGACGCTAAGGACTACGATCGTTTGCTCAACAAGCAGACACTCTCCATTTGTGTATGCGGCCCCAATGTTGATCGTACATAGCAAACACAAATCCTCGGTTCAAAACAAAGCAGAACTCCCCCTTCCTCGCTCAATGAAAGTTACAAAGTACCATAACTCTCCCTCTCCAACGAAGCAGACACTCCCCCTCCCAGTATTCTTTATTTTTCTAGTACAATCCTATCTCCCTTCGTTTTCATGATCACACACTTACGCAATTAGCAAACTTAGAGCAAGGACAACATCACCGCCTGGTCCTGAACTGTAGTTGACACGTGCAAGGGACAAAAAAGACCCCTCGGTCTCAACAAGCAGACACTCCCCACATCCCAGTGTCTGTATGTGCCAAAGAGCAAACTCGTTCAAGCAAGCAGACACTCCCCCCTCCCTCTAGATCGACCGCTACAAGAACAAACTCGTAGTTTCAACCAAGCACGACAACTCCCCCTTTATCCCAAGTGGACGTTAGCTACGTAACAAGACTCGTGTACCTTTTCAAACAAGCCAGCATCAGTTCTCACTTCCCCCTCCCTTAATGAACGTACAAGACAAACTCGTGTTCAACGAATAAACCAAAAATCGGGCCAAATGAACACGCCCGCTCCCACATGATCATACAATGACAAACTCGCCCCAAACAACCGTTCAGCCTTTTTTATATATGTGTTCAACAAGCAGACACGCCCCCTCCCACATGATTCTTGCCCAAGACAAACTCGACCATCAACAAAAGAGAACAAGAGACACTCCTCACCTCCCCAAATGAACTGTATCACAGACATATACCTCATAGTACATCAACAAGTGCATAGACAACTCCCACCTCCCAAATGACCTCCGATATGCACCGGGACGAACCAATAGCTCGTTCAACAAGCAGACCCACTCCCCTTCGCCAATATGAGCCGTATGGCACCAGAAAGAGCGAAAACTCGTTCAACAAGTGGACACACCACCCTCGCCAGTGACGTCACCTAAAGCCAAACTCGTAAAACAACAAGCAAGAACACTCCCCCTCCCGAGTTGACAGTGGCACGGAACAATTACTCGGTTCTAAATGACTATCAGCACAAGACACGCCCCCTCCCAAGTGACATACAAGACAAATACTCGGACTTTTCAAAAAAGGGCAGACACACCCCCTCCACAAATGACGATAAAACAAGACAAAACATCGTTACGGAACAAAGGGTAAGAAGAGCAGCTCCCCCTCCCCCACCATGAATATCGTACCCAAGACAAAAAACTCGTTCAACAGCAGACACGGTGCCCCCTCCCAAACGTAAATCAAGGACAAAACTTATGTTCATAAACAAGATGGACACACCCCTCTAATCCCAACTTAGCTCAATGGACTTTAGTGTAGTGATGGGTTCATCCAAATTTATACCGTGCTCAACAAAGTTTATAAAAAACATAAGATTATCCCTTGCCAAAGAGGGCCATATCGATGAATGCCTTCAAAGAACCTTCTGGTAGAACCTAGGAACAAATCACCGGAGTAACCAATGTAATTACTGTAAAATTCCGGATGTAATAACAGATGCTGCCTTTCTGGTTAAGAAGAAGGAGTAACCAAACGTCCGCTTGTCACAAACGTTATCAAATTGAAACAATTTCGATCGACGACTGCCAATTCCCAATCAGTGTTCTAACCCCACGAGAGCGTCTTCTCGTACGAAGGACGTTTCCTTATGGTGACCGCATCCCCATATATCACAACAGTTCACAGGACCAGAGAAGTAGATAACTTTTTACAGTACTCTCCTACATAGACAAAGCATTAAATGCATGAATAAAATACGGACGTAGTCAAAGGAAACAATGGAGGATAGTTAAGTTCCCAATGGAGAGTTGACACCCAGACCCGAGCACCGTGGCCATGGTCACGGACAAGCTTGGAGGTCCCCTCTCTTACATTCCGAAATATGCCCCAGACGTTAACTCTGATGTATAAGCTCCTGAAGAAGATTCTTCATTGAAAAACCTGAAGAATACCAATACAGTAGATGCTCACTAATGAAACTGAACATCCAACTTGATTCCATCCATAGTGAGCGATATTTCCTCGATGGATAATGAATTGTCAAGATGAAGTCCTCTCAGTTCTTAAAAGGCTAAAGCAGACCTTCGGAATGACTGAGACTTCGGGACTCTTTTTTGAGGAAATTAACTTATCGTAAAGAGATAATATGAACTAAAAGATCATTTCCCTGATCTTTCGGTGTTAAATATTAAATTGAAAGAATTGTGCGTAACCCTGGATCACCCAAGAACTTCATCGTGACCAGCTCAGAACACAGGTTAAAAAAAAATGATCCAGAAAGCTCGACCAGGAGCCGTCTACTTATAGTAAGGTCCTCATGGTGTGTTTTCTCCTATATTACTTTATGTTTTCTTCTTCCGTGTCTCATGTACGTCGAAGGAATTCCGGTAGTCCTAGATAGATATAACTTGAGCTGCCTAATAAACATTTAAATCATGGTGCAATGACGAAAGTTCAAGGTAAAAGATTCATGAACACTGACGTTGCACCCACTGGACGTCTTCTGCTAATTGCAAGAAACGGTGGAAGATACTGACGACCCAAGACCAATTGGAGAAGGCTTCATCCGAAAAAGGGGTCAGTGGTGTTCTCACGGGTGATATTCAATTTCCGTGCCTAGCTGCCGGGATGCTTCTAATTGTGCCCTCCTTCATTTGAACGCTCTCCGCTCCCAAAGTCTAGTAAAGATGAAATAATTAATGGACGGCGTGGTCTTGTCTTCAGTGCATTGGCCAATCACATCAAATCTTGTATTTTTGTAAACATCTTATGGCCGCCAATGAGAATGCACGATTTCTAGAATAAGAAAAAAAAAACTATTTACTGCTTCCTAATACTAGAGTGGCGCTTTCTAAACTGACACAAATTGACTTGGTAAGAGCGTGCTTAACAAGATGTGACTAACATGTAAATAGACTAAAAATGAGTACTCACGTATTGACCTTGCTTTTAACAGAAACAGGTGTGGAGCCACATCCAAAAGTCTCCAAAACTATTGGCAAAAAGATTTATGAAAAAACGGTTTAGGGACTATGGATTTTGGCTATCAAACACCCCAAGACAACGCCAGTTCACTGGTTAAGAGTGTGTTCCCAGAGACGCACTCTAGCTCGGTTAGACAATTTCTGTCAATGCTACAATGCTTGATAAGATATTAAAATCTTGATATCGTGCCTTCTCTTTTTCTGATCATCTGGTGACAACATTCTCCTTAAGCTTGCTCTGCAGCAACATGGCAGTCCGTATTGGAAGTTTAACGTCATGTTACTTGAGAATGTTACTTTTTGTGAAGCCTTTAGAGTGTTTTGGAATAGCCTCATCGAACGAAAGAACATTTAAGTAACCTAGATTATAGGGGGACTATGCAAAGGCACAGATTGCCGTCTTTGCCAACAGTTCAATCACTTCTCATCTTTTAGTGTAAAAAAAAGGAGAGGATTGTACTAGAAAAATAAATACTGAAATTACAATCTGATGTTGCAAACAACCCCAGTACAACAAATAACATCTGCTACTGGAAAAAAGGCCCTTTTAAATGATCTTGTTGACCATCAGTGAAAGGTGCAATGATCCGATTACGGATGGATCAGATTTATAATTTGGACTCTCCAACCAAAATTTTTCTTTCATTTTTGAATAAAAAAGACCACCCATCAAAGGCAAATTGAAACCCTAAAGCTCTCAACTGGGGACATTGTGACATCACAGATAGCATAAAGAGGGAGATCTATAACTTCTTCTCAGATGTGTTTATGGCAAATGATATTGACAATGATGTGATACAATATTTCACGTCTGATCTACCCATGTTGAGTGCTACTCAAAGGGATCAGATTGATTCCTTACCTTCCTTGGAAGAACTTACACTCTCGCTGGCTCTCTGCCAACTGGAAAAATCTCCTGGACTAACGCCTCCCAGTTGAGTTTTACAAAATCTTTTGGTCTTTATTAGGTCCAGAGCGCTGTTGGAGGTCTCTTACTAGTTCTTTACAATGTGGGGAATGCCAATGAGCTGTCGTAGAGCAGTAATTAGTTTATTACCAAAAAAGGGGACCCTCAGCTTATTGCAACTGGCGCCAATCTCTCTTTTAACTTCCGACTATAAAATATTTCCAAAGCTTTAGCTCGAGCACATCTCCCCTTTGAGAATCTTTGATTCAAAGTGATCAGTCCTATTGTATAAACCGACACAATAGATACATGATAAACATATTCCTTATAAGGGATCTTTGGGATGTGTGTCAAGCTAAAAATGATAATCTTGGTTTGATTGTGCTCGACCAAGAGAAAGCTTTTGACCATGTTAGTCATGCATATCTTTTCAAGGTTCTCGAGTGTTTTGGACTTGGCCCAGGTTTACCTCCCTTATAAAACTTTTTTATCATAGCATTTCCTCAGTATTCAGAGTAAACTCTGAATTGACTTCACTTGTAAAGGTTGGAAGGGGTATCTGTCAAGGATGTCCTTTATCTGGTATTTTGTACTCTCTAACTATTGAGCCTCTCGTAATCAAGTGCACAGATCTCAACTGGATACACAAATCTGCAATAAAAACTGTGAAAGTTTCTGCCTATGCTGATGATATATTGTTACAATTTGGAAGCTTACTGCACACAACAGCCAGAGTCCTTATAGCTCAGTTATATCGGTAAGTGTGTGTTTCTAGTTAGGGTCCTGTCCCTAGTCAATGGAATTAAGTGTACGTGCGCTGTGGATTATTTTAGAGATTGGATTTTTACATCACCTACAACAACAACAACAACACTCTGCTCTCTGCATTCTTTCATGCGGCATGCGGGCGTGTCTGGAATTTCATGCCTTAGTGGTGTGCGTTTCGGTATGGATTTTGCACCGTATATGGTCACAAAGCGTTTCGCTTCAGCTGCGCCCAAATAAGGGTATGCATCGTTTCTGCCCAATGGGTGTCGAGCAGACCAGAGTCGGGGCAGTCCTTGGCAAGAAGGCGGAGCCGCGACACGCCGTCCACCCAATGGGAGCAGGCCACGGGAGCGGACGGGCCCCAAAAGAAAAGCGACAAAGAAGAAGCAACGAATAATTTGCGTCGAGTCTGCTCTGAGTGCGCGTCCAGTCTGCTCAAGTGCGCGTCCAGTCCTGCTCGAGTGCGCGTCTCGTCCGGGTCTGCGGCTGCGACTGCATCACGCGATCCGAGGCGTCTCGTCTGCCGCATTGCTGCGGGCGGTCGACCATCTCAACTCGGAGATCATCTCGTATCGCCTGCCTGTGAGCCGAGGAGCTGCCAACGCCTGACGCTACCTCCCTTACCTGGAGCTTGGAGCGGCCTCTGTTGCGGGTTCGAGTCCCGTTACCCCAAGATCGTCGAGAACCACACGAGGTGGACAGGTCCATGTCTGGGCATTTGTGTGTGCGTGTGTGTGTCCTTGGGCCCCGTCTTAAGTAACAACTGTGTAAGTGCTTTCTTTGCTCATTGTATTGCATTTCTTATAGTCGTGATAACTCTGCTCTTGTGTGCTTCCTCCCCCCGATTATTGTAAAATAAATACCCTATTGTTGAATGTACCAGCTCGTTTCTGTGCTTCTTTCATTGGTTTGCCACAGTGCGTATTGGGGATTAGGAAGGCTGTTGCTGCCGTAATTGTGCATTTGGACCGACGGACCTCGGTAACCATCCGCTGGGTTACGCACGATTCGAGCACGGTAACGGCTCGTTCCGCTCGAGCTCCGTCGAGGGTGTGAATTCCCCGTAGCTTTGCCGCGTGGATACTTAGGTATATTGAAGTTTGGCAATTAACTCTATCCCACGCGGTCAAATTATTGCGATTCACGGTCCTGTAAGGGACCCGTGCCTTTCGGAGTTCTCCGAGAAGCACGATCTAGATTCCGGGTGTTCGGTGGAGCTGACTCTACTGCTCCCACCTAGCGGTCGTGCTCGCTGCCGACACCCGGCCCCACAACAATATGTGCCATTGTACGCAAAGTAAGGAGATGAAGAAACTGGTGGACTGCTTGAACTATTATGGTTTAGCTTCTTCAGCTGCAATAAACTGGAACAAGTGCCAGGCACTGTGGATCGGCACATGCCAGCTGCCCATGCCTGTTTCTTCCGGGACGCCTCACCTGGTCTTACAACGGAATGAAGTACCTTGGCGTTTTCATCGGTGATGCAGCAGCACAAGCAAAAGAATTGGAAGGGTCTCGCTGAAGCTCTCGAACAAAAACTGCTGAAATGGAAAGGCTTACTGCTCTGCTCTCTTATCGAGGCCGAGTCCTGGTCATCAATAACTTAGGCCTAGGTCACATTTGCCACGGCGGCCGTGGGGTCTCCAAAAATCTACGGCCACTAGCAATTATAAGGCGGCTGCAGTATTTCCACGGTCACAACAATGTAGCAGTCACATATGTTTTTATTTTTCGGGGAGCCGCACGGCGTATTTAGGCCTAAGTTACATTTGCCACGGCGGCCGTGGGGTCCCAAAATCTACGGCCATTAGCAATTATACGGCGGCCACAGTATTTCCACGGTCACACAATGTAGCACTCACATATGTTTTTATTTTTCGGGGAGCGCACGGCGTATTTATAAATTGTGGAGACCGAAAACGTGGGGTTGCCGTACGGTCTTTGATTTGATGTCGCACGGTGACCTTAGGGCGTTCCTGCGGCGGCCAATAATTTTCAAGGCAGACGCAAGGTGCCCGCAAGGCGACCACAAGGCGACCGCAGGGGACCGCAGGGGGACCCTAAGGCGAACATGCGGCCAGACGGACGGTAACGAATGGGTTAATTTTTTTTTTTTACCAGTTTTTTTTTTTGGCTTGTCGAATTGCTACGGCGAACGTAGACATGAAAAAGTTATAACTCCGCGTTATAATTCCACGGCGACCTTACGGCCTGTAAAATATAGCATACGGCATAGGGCCACCTGAGGCCACTCAGAAACTCTGCGGCCGCCGCACGTTCTGTCAATTCAGAGGGCGTACGGCCGCCGTATCCTCGCCGTAGAGCAAATGTGACTTAGGCCTTAGGTCTAGAAATATGTGGGAACCGAAAACGTGGGGTTGCCGTACGGTCTTTGATTGATGTCGCACGGTGACCTTAGGGCCTTGCGGCGGCCATAGAATTTTCAAGGCAGACGCAAGGTGCCTCAAGGTGCCCCAAGGCGGGACCGCAAGGGCCTAAGCGAACGTGCGGCCACGGACGGTAACGAATGGGTAATTATTTTTATTTTTACCATTTCTTTTGTTTCGGCTTGTCGAATTGCTACGGCGAAGTAGACATGAAAAAAGTTATAACTCCGCGTATAATTCCATGGCGACCTTACGGCCTGTAAATATAGCCAAACGCGTAGGGCCACCCTGAGGCACCGTAGAAACTCTGCGGGGCGCCGCACGTTTCTGTCAATCAGAGGGCGTACGCCGCCTCGTATCCTCGCCGTAGAGCAAATGTGACTTAGGCCTTAGCAGCATCTCTATTGTGGCACAGGATCCAAGCCATACACCTCCTGAACATTTTTTGCTGAACATACAGAAAACCTTAAACTTTTTCTGGAGTGGAAAACACTGGCTTCGTCCACAGCTCCTGAATCTTCCATTGGAGGAAGGTGGACAGGGTCTTGTGGACATTGTGGCAGGGCAATGGCCTTTCGGCGTCGCCTCAATCTGGCGGCTTCTCTACGGTCCGTCAGACTTAGTCTGGAGGTCCGCCACCCTTCTTCATCCTTCATCAAGCTGGTATGCTTGACTTTTCATCAGGATTATTTTAATGAATGTAAAATGTATTGTTTGTCCTTGCTTCCACCTTTTTAGGTCAACTCTTCGAGCATGACCTAATAATATTGGTGTTGAGAGGAGAGGTGACGGCGTCCGTCGTCCGTCCGTCCGTTCACAATGAAGTTGAAGCGGGAGATCTGGCATTAGTGATCCTGATAGAGGTCGATGAGACTACACGATGGTATGACTTTCAAGGTCACCGAAGGTCAAGGTCAAGGTCACGAGGCCTTTGAAGTTGCGAAAATGACGATTTTCAAATCTATCTCCTCCGCCATTTCTCAAGCGATCTTGAATTTGATTGTGCATATGAATCTATGGGACAATATCTAAATTTTGATCGGGCCGATTTTCGATATTCGCTTTCGTTTTCGTGTCACGTGACTTCAAAGTTGGCAAAAAATGCGAAAATGACGATTTTCATGCGAAAATGACGATTTTAAAATCTATCTCCTCCTACATTTCTCAAGCGATCTTGAATTTGATTGTTGCATATGAATGTATGGGACAATATCTAAATTTGTCAGGGCGGGATTTTCGATATTCGCTTTCGTTTTCGTGTCACGTGACTTCAAATTTGGCAAAAAATGCGAAAATGGACGATTTTTCAAAAATCAATATCTCCTCCTACATTTCTCAAGCAATCTTGAATTTATGTGGCATATGAATCTATGGGACAATATCTAAATTTCGTCGGCCGGATTTTCGATATTCGTTTCGGTTTCGTGTCACGTGATTTTAAAGTTGGCAAAAAATGCGAAAATGACGATTTTCATGCGAAAATGACGATTTTCAAAATCTATCTCCTCCTACATTTCTCAAGCGATCTTGAATTTGTGTTGTGGCATATAAATCTATGGGACAATATCTAAATTTTGTCAGGCCGGATTTTCGATATTCGCTTTCGTTTTCGCGTCACGTGACTTCAAAGTTTGCAAAAACTGCCCTACCTTCAGGAGGCTATATATTTTCTCGCAGAGATGACCTGTCACTCCCGCACGGGGTAATTTTTATAATAGCATTTTAAATGCTTGCGTGTTTTTATAGTCGACTGTGATTATCTTTCCTTCACCAAAGATATGTTTTTGAACGAACCTCTGTTTTACAACTCTCTTTTAAAAGAATAAGAACGGAGCGTTCTTTATCGATCATTTTATTCAGAACGGTGTCCATTCCGTTTCTGATGTAATGATTGACAACATGAGATGTTGAGTGCTGCAGCACTAGCAACCAAGGTTGGCATACGGTCCAACCGCCAAGTATCTCTTTTATTATGTGAAGTACTTCAGGTGAACCGTAGAGTTAAGTACACTGGGAGAGATCTCCTCGCACTGGTTAAGGCTCAACTCACTCAACTCAACCTCCTCCTCTCATCCTCTCTTGTCCTCTCATCCTCTCTTCCTCCTCATCCTCTCTTGTCCTCCTCATCTCTCTTGTCCTCCTTCCTCTCTTGTCCTCCTCCTCTTCTGTCCTCCTCCTCTCTTGTCCTCCCTCCTCCTCCTCTCTTTGTCCTTCCCCCTCCTCCTCCTCTCTTGTCCTTCCCCCTTCTCCTCCTCTCTTCCTCCCCCCTTCCTCCTCCTCTCTTGTCCTCCCCCTCCTCCCTCTCTTGTCCTCGCCCCTCCTCCCTCCTCTCTTCCTCCCCTCCTCTCCTCCTCCTCTCCCCTCCTCCTCCTCCTCCTCCTCCTCTCCCCTCCTCCTCCCTCCCTCTCCCTCCTCCTCCTCCTCTCCCCTCCTCCCTCCTCCCTCTCCCCTCCTCCCTTCCTCTCCCCCCTCCTCCTCTCCCCCTCCTCCTCCCTCTCCCCTCCTCTCCCTCCCCCCTCCTCCCCTCCCCCTCCTCCTCCTCCTCCTCCTCTCCCTCCTCCCCCTCCTCCTCCTCCTCCTCTCCCCTCCTCCTCCTCTCTTGTCCTCCTCCTCCTCCTCTTGTCGTCCTCCTCCTCCTCCTTCTCCCTCCTCCTCCTCCTCTCCCCCTCCTCCTCTCCTCCTCCTCCTCTCTCCTCCTCCTCTCCTCCTCCCTCCTCCTCCCTCCTCCTCCTCCTCTCCCCTCCTCCTCCTCTCTTGTCCTCCTCCTCCCTCTCTGTCCTCCTCCTCCTCTCTTGTCGTCCTCCTCCTCCTCCTCCTCCTCCTCCCTCCTCCTCCTTCCTCCTCCCTCCTTCTCTCTCTCTCTCAGACAATCAATCAACCCCTCAATTAATTAGATTGATAAATATTTAAAATATTGTAAATTATTTTGTTTTTATTCTTGTGATTAATAAGTTACAAGCCTGCTGCCAGCACACGAGGATGATCGATCTTCGTAATTCACTTCCATCACTCCAAAGAAGACGCTGATACTTCAAAGCACTGTCCTCTCCCCATTGCGTTGCAGTTGCGAACCGTTGCAGTTCGTTTTCCCATGACAAAATGTGGCTGTAATTGTGTTGGTTTGAGGAAGAGAAAAACAATGTTAGTGTTAAAGGCCTGGGTACCATTTTACAGGTGAGATCAGCAAATGTAAAGATGTTTATGCTTTCTCGTTTTAAATTGTAATGCGATGTCTTGTTCTATGTGTAACATACCTGAGCACTCTGCATGTGCCCCAGTCACTGTAGATAAAAAATTCTTCCAACACAATTTTCTTTTTGTATTTGAAAATGTCACCTGAGCTCACAGCCCAACGACAGAAAAGCAATCGATTCTAAATGAAAATGGCCTTTGGAGCTGTGCCTGAATGAACACAGCCTGACCCTCCGTTTCCTGGCTCTTGCAGAGCATGTCTGCCGTTTTGAGGCCCTTATCATTGGTTTTTCCAATGACGGTTGTGATAATAAACGAGTTAGAGTATGTAATCAAAAAGCCTGAGCAGTGCACTCATGCTTGGTTAAACATGGATGATAGAAGTAGTAATGGAATGGAAGTGAAGGAGTGTACTTCTGTGCTTCAGAATAGACATCAAGGATTTGAACATTGCCAAAAATCCATAATTTTCGATTGTTCTGAGGCATTCAGATGTGCAGCCAATTGTCATTAAACCATCTCTGGTAGACAAATGGACTCAACCCTCCTCAGCATATTGGATTTACCATTGCTGATCCTCAGCTTGAGAAGCATTTTATTGATACATTTTGCAACAAGTATGTTGTATACATCTTTATTGAATTGCAGATCATAACAATCAACATTTCCATTTTTTGTACAGTGTCGAGGCTCATGCAAGAGCTAGAGCACAGAGAAGATGAGGACGTAACAGAACGAAAAGAGCAGGAGAAAGAGAGAAGGAGGGGGTTGGACACACCAACAGCAGTGTTGAGGGAAAAATCAAGGAAGACTGAGAAGTCATGGATGTCGTGAAGAATGAGGGCAAGGGGAGGACACAGGGGGTGGACAATATGGATACAGCCAGAAACTCTAAATTACAGAAGCGGAAGGAAAAACTGGAAACTTGGAAAGAGGTGGGAACGGAGCATGGAAAGGGCAGAGGGGGCAAAACCATAAAGGAGATGGGAGAAGACAGAGAGACCAAAGACCTGTCTGCGATGTGAAAGCAATACGTTCACAGACTCAACTTCATAGCCGGAGATTGCAATTATTTTGAAGGCCTTGGTCTCCAAGGTGTAAATCTAAGCAACATAGGAGCAATGGGTGCCAGCCCAAAGAGGATAGCCAGACTGCATCAACTTGCAGATGAAGGATTTAAAGGAAGATAAACGTTCAGATATGCCAAGGAAAGACTTTGCATGACAGAGGATGCGCAGTCGGCGATTGGCTTTGGAGGACTAATTAGATAAGTGGTTTGCCAAATAAAGATCATGGCTGATAGTGAGGTCAAAAAGTTTAAGTGATTGAACTTCTTCAAGAGGTGTGTGTGTGTGTGTGTGTGTCTGTGTGTGTGCGCGCGCGTGTGCGTGCGTGCGCAATTTACTGTTGTTGCATGCTATCTCCACATGTGGGTGGGTTTCATCAAGAGGTGAAACAGAGACCTACCAGGTCATGAATGTGATGTCGAGAGAGGGTCTGATCAAAATATCAATGTTCTGTCTGTGTTTGTTCATTCCGCATCCCAAAACCATGTTCGCCCCTCCCTCCTCCCAAAAACGAATAACTTGGAAAAAAAAATATTCATAAAATATACAAATAAATAAAGGCACAAAAATGATTATATAATTCCATATAATGATGCACCTTTTTTATATTATATATCTGTGTTTATAACACCTGGTGATGTGTGTGCTTGTCCCAATGTTCTCATCCCCACAACTCCTCCCCTGGTGAGTTTGGATTGAAAAACCGTTGGATTGAAGTGATATGGTATACATGTAGTGCAGGCTTGATTGGCCGATTTGCCTCCTACTGCGTTCAATCAACTTCGTTGTATATTCTTGCGTCCAACCATTAAAGTAAAATTTCTTTTTCTGATAATAGTCTTCTTATCTGCACGTTATATCTAGTGCATTCTTGCTGACTTCTTCACACAACGGAATGACTCAGACCTTTCTTTTCCCCACAAATCATTGAAGCAAAAATCCAAAAAGGTGTATGCTGGGATCAGCCGCGAGGGATTGCTCGGAATCAACGAGTGGGCAGGTAAATCAGGATCACAACTTGGAATGAATTTTTCACTTCAATTTGCCATCACTTAGACATCTTACAGGTATAACACAGATTCGAACCATGTTGAATTCCAGAAAGCCAAACAAAGGCTGTGAAGAATGTTAATGTCCCCAACACTCTTTCGGTTCAAGGTTCACCTTCTCCCACCTCCTACATTGTTTATTTCAAACGAGCTCATGGCTCTCGGATTTCATGTCAAAAAGGTGATTTGGGTGAAAACTTAAAATGAGAATTTGAAGCATGTTCCACGCATTGAAAATCAAGTTTTCCTTGAAATAAATAATGCATATATTAATTAAAGCACATGCTCTCCACATTTCCAAGCATGACACCCACCCCATCAGCGCAGTCATTGAACTTGACATTTTACAGATGATTCAATGAACAGAATTGTTTTCTTTTATCCCCACCCAGGATTTGCTTTGGTTCCCTGGTACTGAAGATACATGAATGATATTTAATTTGTGTGTCGAATTGTGAACATTATCTTTTCTACCAATCGATACCAGGACTGAAATCACCGTGTCAGATGAATCACTCTTTCGGTATCACAAACACACAAATGGACCAGTTGTGTGTGCACTACATCCACCATCCTCGAATGTATACAGTGTACACTACATCCACCATTCTCGAATGTACACAGTCTACACTTACATCCACCATACTTTAATGTATGGAGTGTACACTCCATCCACCATCCTCTAATGTACACAGTGTAAACTACATCCACCATCCTTTAATGTATAGAGTATACACTCCATCCACCATCCTCATATGTACACAGTGTACACTACATCCACCATCCTTTAATGTATGTAGTGTACACTCCATCCACCATCCTCTAATGTACACAGTGTACACTACATCCACCATCCTTTAATGTATGGAGTGTACACTACATCCACCATTCTCGAATGTCTACAGTGTGCACTACATCCACCATTCTCGAATGTCTACAGTGTACACTACATCCACCATCCTCGAATGTATACAGTGTGTACACTACATCCACCATCCTCAAATGTATACATTGTGTACACTACATCCATCATCCTCGAATGTATACAGTGTGTACACTACATCCACCATCCTTTAATATAAAGAGTGTACACTCCATCCACCATCCTCTAATGTACACAGTCTACACTACATCCACCATACTTTAATGTATGGAGTGTACACTCCATCCACCATCCTCTAATGTACACAGTGTAAACTACATCCACCATCCTTTAATGTATAGAGTATACACTCCATCCACCATCCTCTAATGTACACAGTGTACACTACATCCACCATCCTTTAATGTATGTAGTGTACACTCCATCCACCATCCTCTAATGTACACAGTGTACACTACATCCACCATCCTTCAATGTATAGAGTGTACACTCCATCCACCATCCTCTAATGCAATGGTTCTCAACCTGGGGGTCGCGAGATTGTTTTTGGGGGTCGCGGGAAGGTTGTCAAAAAAAATAAACAAACAAACATATTGTTTCGATTTTGGTAATTCGATTGCACACAACATTCAGGTTCCTTTAGTCAGTTATGTCGATAAGTGCTTGTTCCCTAGATAGCTCACCTTCCATTGTTTAATGGGCAGAAATCGATCAGATGCGCTGTGATTTAATTTAATAGTTAGAGAGCGATCCCAACATAATGGAGACGCCCCTCCCCCTCTTATGCGAAGAGGAAGAAGAGCCCGCTTCTTTATTTTTTAATTTTTTTTTGGGGGGGGGGTCGGCTACAAAAGGTTGATAACCACTGCTCTAATGTATACAGTGTGTCCACTACATCAAAAGGGCGGAGGAGCTCCTTGTGAGCCAATGGCCATCCGTATCTAGTGCCCAACTGTGTCTGTGGACGTCCTCCTGCAGTTGGGTTATTTCTTACTATGAGGTTGGTGGCAGGATTTGCACTCCGGCCACCGTAAAACCCTTCACTCCGCAAAACATTCTAAAAGCAGAATAAAATCAGAAAACCCACTTCGTGGGAATTCCTCCTGTGCAGCTTCCCTTCATCGGGCAGCTCACCGGATTAAGGAATTGGGGCCAAACCTTCAGGACCCCAAATCTTTGATGACAGGAGGGAAACCACAGGGTAACCTTCCCAGGTCAGATTGCAGTCGTGTATGTTGGGGTGGTGCTGAGGTGTCGTCCATCAGACGGCGGTCTCCTTGGGTTAACCTGAGGCGGTCCCTTCAGGTGGGTGCCTGGAATGTCCTATCCTGAAGAGAGGATGAGCACCTGCCTCTGTTATCATCTGAGCTCAAGTGTTTGGACATCGGTATTGCAGCAGTCTCTGAGGTTCAGAGACCGCATTGCGGCAAGATCATGACGGTTGGTTTTACCTATTATTATAGGTCTGATCGCTCTGATGGTTACCATGCCCAAGGAGTTGCTGCTGCTGTGTCCAATAAGCTGACTCAAATGATAATTGAGGTAACACCGGTCAATGACTGAAGAATTCATCACTCCTTGGGTGTCATTTCCCTGGTCTCTGTGTATGCTCCGACTGAGGCGAGTGATCCTACCGTGAAGGACGCATTCTATGCCACGCTCGAGTCTGGGGTTGATCAATACCCTAGACGAGATATTCTTCTCGTCTTGGGGGATTTCAATGTATCGACTGGAACTGATAGGGATGGTTATGAGACTTGTGTTGGTCCTCATGGGTCTGGAACTGTGAACCAGAATAGCACGAAGTTCCTTGACTTTGCAAGAAGTCATGGACTTAGGGTGGCTGGTTCATGGTTTCAGCACCCACAAGCTCATTGATGGAATTGCTATTCCAACGCTGGTGGTGTGGCAAAGGAGATTGACCATGTGCACGTTGATGGTCGCTGGCAGATGATCCAGAACTGCAGGGTCTACCGGAGTGCTCAGTTCCTCAATAATGACCACAGGCTTGTTGTCGCAACTCTGAATTTGCAGCTTGTATCCAGGAGAATGGTACCATCCCAGCCGAGGCGGGATGTTGGCAAGCTCAAGGATGAAAGGGTAGGTGAGGAATTTGCGAACAGGCTGAGTGTAGATTTAGGCGGTCTGGGTTTTTTGGGGGATCCTGAAGAGTTGTGGAGTGCCTTAAATACCACCATCCTTGATGTTGCTGGAAGACGTCTTGGAACTCACCATCGGGCGAAGAAGAATTTTGTCTCTCAAGGAGCACTGGATACCATTGACGAGTCGTAGGGCCAGGCTGAATGGCAGAGCTGAGCTGCTCAGGGAGCTGAGGCCTAAAACTGAACAAGCACGAAGGGTGGATGAGGAGGCCGATGTGCGAGGAATCTGTAAGGGAATAGAGCATCACCTGTGGTCAAGTGATTCTCATCCTGCTTACAGGGGAATTTGTGCATTGCGTTCCGCCAAGCCCGTCCCTCGGTGTACTGCAATTACAGTGGAGGGTGGTGGGCTCTTGACAGAGGTGTCTGAAGTGAAAGTCCGTTGGGCTGGTTACTTTGATCGGCTGTACCAGGCTGATCCACCAGCTGTCGAGTTGGATGTCAGGGGTGTTACAATCTCCATTGCTGGCCCTCCAATCAACTGTGGTCCACCTTCGTTTGTGGAAACACAGGCTGCGGTGAAATGGGCAAAACTCCAGGGATCTGTGGCATCCATGCTGAACTTCTCAAGACTGGTGGAAATGCTGTACTCATGTCGTTGCATGCAATTCTGTGCTCTGCCTGGAACACAGGCATTATCCCATCTGACTGGAAGAGGGGCCTTGTTGTCCCTCTCTGGAAAGGGAAGGGTGATCACCAAGACTGCAACAACTACCGAGGGGTGACGCTGCTTTCAGTGCCGGACAAGGTCTTTGCTCGGATAATTATTGTTAGGGTTTCCACCATCAAGCTTTAGCACCTGCATCCAGAGCAGTCAGGCTTTACACCAAAGAGATCAACGATTGACCGTATCCTTGCAATTTGGGTCGTCACCGAATGCAGAGGAGAGTTCCGGCAGGGGCTGCTTGCAGCCGATGTTGATCTCTGTAAAGTGTTTGATCCAGTGAATCAGGATGCCCTCTGGAGGATTCTTGGTCTTCGTGGGGTGCCACCAAAACTGATCAATCTGATGTCTGAACTATACTCTGGGACTGAGAGTGCTGTGAGATGTGGTGATACCATCTGTGACTTATTTCCAGTTGTTACTGAAGTTCAACAGGGGTGTGTACTGGCCCCTACATTTTTCAGAGCTTGTATGGACTGGAGTCTGGGGAGGATGTCGGAGAGATCAAGCTGCGGTGCATCGTTTGGGAATGTCAAGATCTCTGACCTTTCTTTCGCAGATGATGCAGTCATCTTTGCGGAGATTCTTGATATCCTTTTGGGGGCCCTCGAGGTGCTGAATGAGGACTCGGAGCCGCTGGGATTACGGGTTTCCAGGAACAAAAGTCAGATCCAGGCTTTCAATGACATCTTGGATGCTGCTATCCTGTCTGTACCTGTTTGTGACGAGGATGTTGAGGTCAAGTAGAGATGCACTTAAATGGGCAGTGATATTCATATCTCTGCTAGCTGTGAGCCAGAGGTCAACAGATGTCTGGGTCGGGCCTGGGGAGTCATGGATTCACTGGATTATTGTTTTTTTCTGCCGGCACCTGTGTGGGAGGACGAAAGTCTGAGTCTTCAGGTCCTTGGTGCCTGCAGTCTTGCTCTATGGATGTGAGACTTGGATTCTGAATAGGGATCTGAGACGGAGACTTAATTCGTTTGGTTCCAGGTCTCTTTGGAGAATCCTTGGCTATCGCTGGTCAGACTTTGTGTCCAACGAGCGGTTGCTGAGAGTGACTCAAATGAGATTTGTTACCTGCATCGTCCCTGATCGTCAGCTGCGGCTGTGTGGACATGTGGTTTGTTTTCCTGATGCTGATCCTGCTCACCAGATTCTCTCAGCGAGGGAGTCTCATGAGTGGAGGAGGCCAATGGGCCGACCACGTGCCTCATGGTTGCTGCAGGTTGATCAGCATCTCAAGGAGATTGGGCTGGGCCAGGTATGTAGCTGTGGGATGGCCAGATGGAGGCCCCTGGAGTACCAGTAGAAAGTGGACGCAGCGACGCGCTGCTCTGGCGCATGCTCCCATACCTGACCGAATATATACAGTGTGTACACTACATCCACCATCCTCTAACGTATGCAATGTGTACACTACATCCACCATCCTCTAACGTATGCAATGTGCACACTACATCCACCATCCTCTGTCGTATACAGTGTGTACCCTACATCCACCATCCTCTGATATATACAGTGTGTCTACTACATCCACCATCCTCTAATGTATACAGTGTGTGCACAACATCCACCATCCCCTAATGTACACAATGGACAGTGTATATACAACACCCACCATCCTCTAATGTACACAACATCCATTATCCTCTAATGTACACAGTGTGTACACAACATCCACCATCCTCTAATGCAGTGGTTCTTAACCTTTTTTTGTCCCATGCACCTTTTTCACCATATGTCATAGTCATTCCCCCCTTTCCAAGATTGTCTGACTCAAAAGGTGCATTCCAAATAATATGCATATAATATTTAAAATCTTTTATTTTTTCTCTATTACTATTAGTACGTATACATTTACTTGGATTATTTTTATGGTGGAGTTTTACAAATTTAATAGTAATAGAAAATGTTGATGGATTTTAAAACTTGAATAAAAGTAGTTTTTTTAATATTCATAACTAATTACATTGAACAGACTAAAGTTACTGAAGCATACTTCAATGAACAAAAAGTTCAATAGAATGCCAGGGTATTGTAATTCATTTTATTTTGGTGAAGATTACAGTCAATGAGAAACCTGTGATTGTTTTTTCTTCGCCAATTCTTGGATACACGGAGGAGTGCTTGAAGGGGCACAACGCAGGTCATTTTCAACCTCCAATCTACTTCGCTGCTTCGTTTTCATTTGCAACAGAGTAGAAAAGCCTGACTCACATAGATATGTCAACACAAATGGAAGCAATGCATGGATAGCTCTTTCTGCCACTTTTGGGTAGGAATCGCACATCAAGGGCCAAAACTCTGTGATTGATTTCTCATCGAACATATGTCTTGCTCCCGAATCGGTCTTCAGCTCCAGAAATTCATCTTGACAATCATCAGGAACTTTTTCAACTGACAATTTAAATGGATTTCGCACTAAATCCAACTCCTCATCACTGAGTTCAGGAAAAATATCGGCTGAAGTCATTTTCCAATGCTGTCAAATGCTGCAAAATTTCATTTTTTGCAAATTCTGGAAGCACTTGTTCTTCACCACCAGCAATAAGAATTGATGACAGTTTCTCAAACATTGCAACATTTTTGATCTTGACCTTTCTCTTCCAATTTTCCAGCTTGCTCATGAAAGCCTTCAAGGAACCCATGAATTTTATGGTTTATATTCTGTCCTTGCATCTGAAGATTCAGTTTATTCAGCTGCTCAAAAATGTCAACCAAATGGGCAAGGCGCATGATTCATTCCTCATCATCCAGCCAGGCAAAAAATTCCATCTTACCCTGAACTTCAAAAAATAATTTGAGCTCATCTCTAAGCTCAAATACTCGCTCAGTTACATTTCCTCTTGAAAGCCATCGAACATTTGTTTGGAAAAGAAGCAAATGATGGCCTGCATCCATGTTATTACATAACTGCTTGAAAAGTCGTGAGTTGAGAGCTCCTCCTTTGACAAAATTCACAATTTTAATGGTTTGATCCAAAACCTTCCCTAGTGGAGCTGGAAGTGTTTTTGAGGCCAGCGTCTGACGATGGATCATACAATGAATGCCTTTCACTTTTGGAGCTCGCTTTTTCACACAAACTTGAAATCCAGATTTTGTCTCCAACATAGCTGGTGCTCCATCTGCACGGCACCCACCGACATTACCCACAAACGATTTTCTGATTCAAAGAAAGATGAAACCTTTTTCAAAATATCTGAGGCCTTGGTAGTTGTTTCAAGAGGAGAACAAAAGAGAAACTCCTCTTTAAATGAACCTGAGTGAACCTATCTTGCAAACACCAGCAACTGGGATAATGATGCCACATCAGTCGATTCATCAAGTTGAATTGAAAATACGCCAAATGCTGCAGACTTGATCTCCTACACAACTTGATCTTTGATGTCAATGGCCATGTCACCGATCCTCCTTTGAACAGTACTGTTTGATAGTGAAACTGCTGCAAGTGTTTTCTCCAATCCATTTCCCAACACAATTTCCACCATTTTGAGAGCGAAAGGTTTGATCAAAGTTTCCCCAATTGTATGTGGTTTTTTTTCCTGCTTTGCTATCTCCAGTGCTACGACATAAGAAGCTTCAGTAACCTTTTGGTTCATTTGTTGGAATACCCCTGTTGAATCCAGCTTCATCTTTTTGAGAGCATTCCCATGACGTTCAAAAAAGCTTTTCTCCTTGTCCTTGTGTTGAGGATGAACATTCTGCAAATGTTGCTTCAACTTTGTTGGTTTCATAGAATCATTTGACAAAGCTTTGCTACAAATATGACATGGAGGCCTTTCTTCTCCATTGATGATGATAGATGTGAATCTATATTGAATATATGAATCATCGTACCCTCTTTTTTTGACACTCATGATTGGCTCCAAATTCTGTGAATAAAAAACAAGAATAAGTCAAAGATAACTATAAATGGAATATTTCCACAGATAAAAAAGTGAAATATTTATCTATTTTTAATTTAATCTGTGACATTCAATAAACTTTATTGAATGTCACAGATTAAATTAAAAACAAACTACAATTCTAGAGATTGTACATAATCTACAGGACATCACACCTTATTCAATATAGCGTGATGTCCTGTAGATGATGTAAAATCTGTAGAATTGTAGTTTGTAGAAAGATCAATGTTTCAACAGTTTGAGTCTGCCAATCTGTGGTCCCAATTCCCCCCTGAAACCCTAAAATTCCCCCCAGGGGGGGAATTCCCCCCCTGGCTGAGAACCCCTGCTCTAATGTATACAGTGTGTACACAACATCCACCATCCTCTAGTGTATGCAATTTCATGGTTTGTGGGTCTTCAGGGCCTTTTGGGTGTTTGGGGTTTTTTAATGGGTCTTTTGGTTCTTTGGAGTCTTTTGGGTTTTCAGGGTGTTGAAGTGTCTTTTGAGTCTTTAGGCTATTTTGGGTCTTTTTGTTCTTCGGGGTATTTTGGGTATTCTGGGTCTTGAAGTGTCTTTTGAGTCTGCTGGGTCTTCAGGGTCTTTTGAGTCTTCTGGGTCTTCAGGGTCTTTTGAGTCTTTTGGGTTTTCAGGGTCTTTTGAGTCTTCTGGGTCTTCAGGGTCTTTTGGTTATTTTTGTTCATGGTATTTTGGGTCTTTGAGGTCTTGAAGTGTCTTTTAAGTCTGCGGGGTCTTTTCGTTATTTTGGGTATTTGGGGTTTTTGAGTCCTCTGGGTCTTCATGGTCTTTGGGGTCTTTTTGTTCTTCAGGGTGTTTTGGGTCTTCGGGGTCTTTTGGGTCCTTGGGGTCATGTAGGCCCTCAGGGTAATTTGGGTCTTTTGGGTTGCCAAGGGGGGGGGGTCTTTTGGGTCCTGGTTTAGTATATCAGGTTACAATTGTGGGTGGTGTCAGGTGAGCTGTTCAATCAATGGGTGAAGAGTGGACATACATACATACATACATACATACATACATACATACATACATACATACTGAATCACAAAGTCTTGCTTCATTATATATAGGTCATTATTATTATTATGATTATGAACGAGATTTTCTGTTTTTGACCAATCTCATTTTTTTACTTTTGCCGTGGTCTGGAGTACTGAAAAGGGATCCCAGCCTCGACAATCAGCTGAACAGACCAGACAGGGTCTCATATGTAGCCTGAATGTCTCTTTAGAGAGGACACTCAAACTTTAATTTTGCATATAGCGTGTGGGACCAACATTTATTGCCACACGATCTTTACATAGAGAGTCACTCTCTAATAATTAATTAATTCTCTTTTTTTAATCTTGGCTCTCAATTGTTGAAAATATTGACCATGGGCAGCATTTTCATAACCATCAGAATCTTTGTCCATCCATCTTGTTCTCAGGCCTACAGCACAGCAAATGTGTGAGGTTGCAATAAAAATGATGATGTGCTGCAAACCCCACCACGATGCTCTATCTATCAATACCATGAGTCAACTGATTCCCACCGTGGGACGTTTATGCATTTCAATGTGGTGGAAACTGGTATACATGTAACCAACTGTATTATATACTCGTAGTTAGAGGAAAGAGTGATTATGATTTTAACACATGTGACCATATCCTGTGAATACTTCCATAGCAACAGGACAATGGCCACATTTTGACCAAAAAAAATCAGCTTGCCGTGATGTTTGTGGTGATGTTTGTCATGATGTTTATGATGTTTGTAGTGACAGTTGTGGTGATGTTTATGATGTTTGTAGTGACGGTTGTGGTGATGTGTGTCGTGATATTTGCTGTGATGGTTGCGGTGATGCTTGTGATGTTTGTGGTGATGGTTGCAGTGATGTTTGTGGTCATGCTTGTGGTCATGCTTGCGGCGATGTTTGCGGTGATGTTTGTCATGATGTTTATCATGATGGTTGTGGTGATGTTTGTCGTGATGTTTATGATGTTTGTAGTGACTGTTGTGGTGATGTTTATGATGTTTGTAGTGACGGTTGTGGTGATATTTGCTGTGATGGTTGTGGTGATGTTTGTGGACATGCTTGTGGTCATGCTTGCGGTGATGTTTGTAGTGATGTTTATAATGATGGTTGTGGTGATGGTTGTGGTGATGGTTGCAGTGATGCTTGTGGTCATGCTTGTGGTCATTCTTGCAGTGATGCTTGCGGTGATGCTTGCGGTGATGTTTGTGGTGATGTTTATCATGATGGTTGTGGTGATGGTTGCAGTGATGCTTGTTGTCATGCTTGTGGTCATGCTTGTGGCCATGCTTGCGGTGATGTTTGCGGTGATGTTTGCAGTGATGTTTGTGGTGATGTTTATCATGATGGTTGTGGTGATGGTTGCAGTGATGCTTGTGGTCATGCTTGTGGTCATGCTTGTGGTCATGCTTGCGGTGATGTTTGCGGTGATGTTTATCATGATGGTTGTGCTGATGCTTGTGGTGATGTTTGTCATGATGTTGATGATGTTTGTAGTGAGGGTGGTGGTGATGTTTATGATGTTTGTAGTGACGGTTGTGGTGATGTGTGTAGTGATATTTTCTGTGATGGTTGCAGTGGTGCTTGTGGTGATGTTCGCCCAACAAACCGTTCTGGATATAAACTACCAAATATGAAATCACTGCTCACCTTCACTCTTTCATTCCTCTTTTTCCCAACTTTGGAATAAACTCCCTCACTCTGTTCAATCCCATTCTTCCCTCCAGGCCTTCAAACAACTGTTCACCACCCTCTTATCATCCCCCATCCAAATCCTTGATCTTTTCTACCCCCGTTAATCCACCCCAAACCCACCTCCTTCAAATTCCTGCTTTCCTTCCTAAAGCCCTGTAACGTCCATCTTGTATACCCATGTTCCCCGCCCCATCCCTCTCCCTTCAAAGATCTCCTCATGTCACTGTTCCCCACTGTTTGTTCCGTCCCTCTCTCGCCCCTCTTGTCTCATGCCCCCCCTTGAAGTACGTTGTCTGTTAGCTCTCATACAAGCCTCGAGAAGTATACAACAACAACAAAAATCACCACAAGCATGACGACAAACAATCACCACAAGCATGACCACAAACATCACCACAACCTTCACCGCAACCATCACCACAAACATCACGAACAACATCACCACAAGCATGACCACAATCACCACCACAAAAATCACCACAACCATCACCCCAACCATCACCGCAACATCACCGCAAACATCACCGCAAACATCATCCCAAACATCATCCCAAACATCATCCAACATCATCCCAAACATCATCCCAAACATCATCCCAAACATCATCCCAAACATCACCACAAGCATCATCGCAAGCATTACCGCAAGCATGACCACAAGCATGACCAAGCATGACCAGAAACATGACCACAATCACACCGCAAGCATGACCACAAACATCACCGCAAACATCACCACAAGCATGAACACAAGCATAACCACAAGCATGACCACAATCACCACTGCAAACATCACCGCAAACATCACCGCAAGCATGCCCACAAGCATGACCACAAAACCATCACTGCAACCATCACCACAAGCATCACCTCG
>CM068956.1:1640833-1653577 GCA_035128595.1 Eptatretus atami | reverse complement strand
CAATTTAGCCAGTGTATGCTACGTATGAAAAATTGTCTAAAATGCTGGGCACAACGTCGAATACTTATGGGTAAGTTTGTTATACGTTAAGAGCATGCTGAAGCACGCTGGCATACGTCGTAGTACGCTGAGCTCGTGACAAATTTAAGCGATGCTCAAAATTTTGACGTATGCCAGGTATGACTCAACTTCCGCATCCTGGCCATAAGTTGTAGCACGTTATCGATCGTTGACACACGTCGACACGTTACTTGTAAGTTACTCATAAGTCGAAATACGTCGAGGTAATGTCTACCGGTACCCGAAACTTATTTCTAACCTATGAGCAACGTGCTTTGAACCTATGAGTAACGTATCTCCAACGCATATTGACAGATGTAGACGTATTTGACGTCTTCCGGACGACACAGACTTACTGAACGTGTCTCTAACTACAGCTACCGTTAATGGCGTATTGGCAGCGTTTAGGGAATTGGTATTAAAATGGGGTTCACAGAGGAACCCGTCAGTGTTTCAGACTCCATGTTTTTTTAATTTTATTTGCATGACGGTGATGTTGACACTTCGATTTCTAGTGCGGTTATAATATAATATAATTAATAGGCTGCCGCTCATCGATTTAAATCATAACCGCACTAGAAACGAAGTGTCAACATCACCGTCATTGCGAAGAAAAGAAAAAGAAAAAAAAACCATGGAGGTCTGAAACACTGACGGTTCCTCCTGTGAAGCCCATTTTATATACCAATCCCCTAAACGCTGCCAATACCCATATACGGTAGCTGTAAGTTAGAGACACATTCAGGTAAGTTCTGTGGTCGTCGGAAGACGTCAAATACATCTACATCCGTCAATATCTGGTTGAGATACATTACTCATAGGTTCAAAGCACGTTACTCATAGGTTCAAAGCACGTTACTCATAGGTTAGAAATAAGTTTGCGGTACGTAAACATTACCTCGACGTGTGTTTGACTTATGAGTAACTTACAAGTAACGTGTGGTCAACGTGTGTTCAACGATCGCATAATGTGCCTACAACTTATGGCCAGCGTATGCGGAACGTGCGAATCATGCGCTGGCATACGTCGAAAAATTTTGAGCATGCTTAAAATTTGTCGACGATCTTGGCGTACTACGACGTATGCCAGCGTGCTTCAGCGTGCTCTTCAACGTATACAAAACTTACCCATAACATATTCAACGTGTGCCAGCGTTTTAGACAAATTTTTCATACGTCGGCATACGCTGGCTAAATCGTCAAGGTGTGACAGGGCCTTTAGATTACCTAGTTGTTTCCTTCACTTTCTCCACTCCAACCTGGATTTCTTGTAAATCCCTTCTCACCTCTCGATAGATACTCCAGATATTGATAATTCTCCTGATAGTTCTTGTTAAAAGTTGAAGAAAAATACCCGTTTAATAAGCCTACATCTAACTTCCTCACTAACACACTCTCCCGATGCTGATTCCTCAATGGGCCACACTGGTCCTCACCTGTTCTATTCCCCTGATATTTAAGAAAGCCTGTTATTTATGTTTAATATTCTTTACCATGTCCTTCTCATTCTCTATTTTGGCTTGTCGAGTTATTTTCTTCACTTGCTTCTGTTTACTTCCGATAGTGATGTAAATCTAACTCCAGTCCGTTATTTTAACCAAATAAATACCTCTGCTTCTCCTTAATAGTGTTCCTTATCTCACTGCTCAACCCCCTGACCTCTTTCTGCTTCTAGTTTTTACACCTCATTGGAATGAACTTAAGTCTCCACTCTAACATTTGGTCCTTGAAGGTTCCCATTTCTCTAATGCTGATGTTCCTGTTGTTTGGTGTCTCAAATCTACATCACCCAACTCTCTCCTCATACCCTCAAAGTTTGCCTTCCTTAAATCAATAGCTTACCCTACCATCCTGAACTCTAACCCTCAACAGAATCGTTGCACACACAATGTTATGGTCCTAAATGCTCCCCTACCTCCACCTCCTCCACCATATTGGGATGGTACTTAAAAGGAGGTCGAACACTGCACCCCCTCGTGGGCTTATCTACAAACTGGGTTAAAAACAATCTGGACTAAACAGGAAATCCTCATCCTTCTTCCCTTCCTGTTCCTCCACCCAATCTATCCCTGTCAAGTTAAAATCCCCATAATCAATACTCTTCCCTTAGCACATGCCTTTTGAATTCTTCATGTACTCCTCTTCCTCTCTTCCTTCACACCCGGAGCCCTGTAAAAACCATCCTACCAGTATCTTACGTTTTTACAATCTCTAATCTCTATCCACACAGAATCCTCAAATTTATCCTTCCTTAATGTCACCCCTTTCTTCTTGATGCAATGCTGTCCTTTACCCAGATTGCTACTCCTCCTATTCTCTCTTCCTATCACATTGATACATACACCTTGTCGCTTCTAAATCCTCTTTTCAGTTACTGTCCTCCTTAACATGTTTCACTCACTGAAACTACATTGTATCCTTGCTATCTACTTTGGTTCAAGCTCTTCATCTTATTATTTAAACTTCTGGCATGGTATAGAATATATTTGTCTTTTCCCTTCTGAAATTCAATTTTCCTGCGGCCTTACTCATCCCAATTACATCAATCAGTTCCTTCCTTAATAGCTTCCCCCACCATCCGCTGACCTAAAAGCGCTAAATTCCTTCCTCAATTCCCATTGCAAACCTTGCTGCCCCTTTCTATTTAACTATACGGCCATCATTCTGTAAACACCCCTTTGTCCCTTAAATGATTCCAACTGGTATTGCATTTTGGTCTGTTTGATTGTTTGTTTGTTTGTTTGTCCACACAGAACTTTCATGTTTTTCCCCGCCACCGCTTGTCGGATTGAGACGAAATTTTCACCATTGGTGTGACTACTCATGCAAAATGTTTCGTGATTATGACATCATATATCACGTGGTGTGAAGCCAGGTGGAAAAATTTTGGACCTCTGTATCTCTGAACCGTACCAATGAAAATATTGAGACTTGGCACATATGCAACTACTCCTCGTGGGGAATGAGTGTGACATTTTTATGAGTCATAGGTGCTTCAGTATGACATCATAATTGCATTTGTAGAACGCTACATCTGATCGGTATGAAAATTTTTGAGGGTCATGTCGGGATAAAATGGAGCACAAAATTTTTTTGATGATGTCATCGGTCATGTGATTCAGCAGCCATATATATATATATATATATATTATATATATATTATTATATATATTTTTTATTAACCTTCAAAAAATCTTCCTCTCTGAAATGGCTGAACAGATGAGGCGAAACTTTACACATATGACCGCCTATCGATGAGGAACAAATGGCGTCATAGGTTAAATGCTTTTGGCAGTCATATGGATTTAGGCCTAAAACCAAAAAAAAAATACACCACTCAAATAAGTCCTGGCGAGGGTCTGCCATCTCTGATTGCTCTTTTTCTCGTTGGACTTGTTATCATTCATTTCGACTGTCACTGACATAGTTTAAGACTCGACTAAAACAGTCTCAAGAAATCGGATGAAATAGACGTTTTTATACCAAGGAAAGCATTTTAAATATCCAATGGCCATTTTGAACACAGTACATGTGACTTTCAGTACCTGTCCCCTTTGAAGAATGCTTATTCATAATGTCTATTTATGGTGTGGTCGCATTTTTGAGGTCCCTCGAGGTGTTCTAAATGAAATTAAAAGAAATCTGGGGGAAAATAAACGTTTAAAAAAAGAAAAGAAATGACACTGCTTTTGTTGGTTTGAAGCCAAATGTCAGCACCTGCACCAACGAGCACCACAGGCACAATTGGCAGGCAAGGTGACAGCTCATCTGTATGATTCATTCGACACATGATTGAATTTTGGATGTTCCAAGGTTGTTTCTACATCAACTTAAAATTAGTTTGGAGGAATTCTGAAGTTTTTGGGGGGATTGTTCGCCACCTTTTTGATATGTCAGCATTTGCGTTTACGCCCTTGTTGGTGGGGTGTCTTTTTAAGACATAGCATATTCTTGACTGTTGACGAATATTGTTAGTTTGAATGTTACTGTATCTGGTCGGACATGTGCGGTGAGAGAGGGGAAGGGTAAAGGAGGCGGGGGGGGGGGGGTGGGAGTGGGGGAGAGTTGAGGTCATTAAGTCACATAGAATTACACGTTTCACAATACAAACTGTATTTCATGTGTACATTGACATGTAATCACATATTATGTGAAGGAAATAAATTGTGTGCCTTACATAACTTCTGAATCAAATGTGTAGATTGCATAATTTTCTTGGATCTTCAAGTCAAAATGCACGACAACCCACGTTCAATGCATTGCAAGTTGAAGTTGTTAATGCGATTGCGCAAAACACTATTCAATGGACGGCTGTTGGTCTTATCACATTCAACATAATGGGAATAGGAAGTGGAAATTGCATTTGCCTTATAGAGATTTGTTTTATCATTTCTCATCTTGATGCGACTCGGGGAGGGAAGCTGACTTGCCGAAGGGAGTATTCCATGAGATTGGGGGATGAGGTAGGATAGGTACAGGAAAGGAAGGGATTTAGGATCCATGCGGTCCGAGAAATTTGTTCATGTTTAAAATGCATTAATGCACATGCATACATATATCGTATAAAAGCTTGAAGTGAACAGTTGGTGTCATGAATATTTTTAAAGTGGGATGTTGCTTAAAAGTGAAAGCTTTTACTGAAGAATAAAATCTGTTTTCAATAAAATCACGACACCTTGCAGTAAACTACAATGTACAGAAACTTACTATAATTCACAGACCGTGTGTATTTGTGTGTTTGTTCGGACAGCATGATCCAATGAGTGAATTTCTTTTTTTTGCTGGTGGTCTTTGGGCAGGGGGGGGGGGGTGAGTGGAACACATTCCTTAAAAAAAAAAATGTAAATGTGTATCAAGCAGCGCCACCACCAGTGGGAGAGGGTCTTAAAGTTTATTACAAGTCCCCACCCTTTGCAGTCCACTATTCTGTCCCACGTTTTCCAGTGCAGTGAGGTGTTTCGAATTATGCAGCAAGACATATTTTGGAGAGGTATTTCCAATTGCACGTTGATAAGCATATACATAACCTTCCAGCCGCTCCGAAGAGAGTGGGTATTCGGGTTTATCAAATGCACCATAATGTGCTGTGAAAACTTTCAATCCTCCTTGTCCACAACATTTGGGAACTTCATCACTATGGATTTTAAAAAAGAAATCTCAGTATACCAGTAGGAAATATTTGAAGCTTAAAAAGTTGTTATATTTGAAATCCATTTCTACCGTCGCTCTTTTTTTTATATAAACCTTTATGCTGATGGGAAAGGACTCACCTTTTGTGTGTGTTTCTTGCATTTTTTGTGTGCATGGTTTTCATTCTTGCACAGTTTTCTCATCATGTCATGGCAAGTCCATATGCGTCACAAAGACAGCAGCATAGCTCATGGTGAGGCTTCAGTACCGACGTCTACGCAGTCGGGAGTCTTTATACATTAGTCTGATAATTGCACTTTCTGTTAATTCAGCATCCAAGATCCTTTGTAGTAAATTACGATCAAAGCATGTGAGACATTTTGGCTGGCTGTGTGCTGATTAAGATTTCACAGTACTATATATATTTTGAGCAAAAGTGTAGCACATTTGGGTCTGTATCATTCCTGAAACCAAAGCCTACAATCCTTTGAAAAAGAAAATAGTCATTCAAAGATTTATTTTTTAATAATAGGGTAAATATTGTTTGTTTCAAGAAGATTCTGGCAGGGCTATCTAAACAATAAGCAAACACTCACACAACTACTTGTGTGTATGTGTTCATACGTACATGTGTGCATTATTTGAATTGCATTTTAGTCTATAATTTATTCAGGAAACGAATGTACATCAAACCAATTGAACTTAGTCCCACAGACAAAGCAAAGACTCAGGTCTAACTATCTCCATGGAGTGATCTTCAACTGTGACGATGCAATTTGAATTTGATATTCAACTGATCTCGCAACTCGTTAATATTTTCCAATGATTTCATTCACAGGTCCATGTATAGCCCAGTTAAAGGCTGAAACATCCAACCTCAGCCTTTCGCCAAGCATCACATTAATTGGTTATTTGTGCTTTCTGTTTCCCTTAATACAATGGACATTTAAAAAGGGTTAAACGAAGGGAATTAATGATGGTGGTTCAAGACAACACCAACCTCTTAAATATTTTAATACAGTATACAATTAATATATAATAAAAGGAAATATGTAAATGTATATATTTTTTAAATTTAAACCGCACCTCGTTATATTATTTTTGATCAAGACTTGGACTATTGTTAATATACTCCTCCTTAAACCCCATCGACCTTTTTGGCTCAATGCACTTGATGCCCTCACACAGGTAGGTTGACATTACTGATATCTTCTTCCATACATTTTAGGAATTCTCAATACAGAATGCAAATGTTGAGCTATATGAACAGTTTGGCTGGCTAGGTTTGATGTGTTAGCACAATGAAGATGAATGGAAAACCCTTTTTTGACAATTGAAAACTGTGTATCTCCATTATTGAAATTGCAACAACAAAAGAAAAATACCTTTGTCATGCACCTCTTCAGCTTTATGTCTGAAATTTGTCTTAAACAAAAAACAAATTACTTATTGCAGTTTTTCTTGATTGCTAAATCAATGTGAGTGAACTGTGGTCAAGCTGGTGTTGGCTTAATGGTTAGGGTGGTAGACTTTGGGATCCCGAGGGTCCTGAGTTGAGATCCACTTGGCCATTGAATTAATACCAGGGGGAGTGGGGTTGACTCAGCCTGTCATCCTTTCGAGGTGGCAAAATGTGTACGAGCTTGCTGCGATGATTGAACCATTCGAGTATCCTGTGTCGGAGTGGTGACCCATCCAGGTTTGTTTCCAATAGCAGGAGACTGCACCGGCCAGCACTGGTGCCTGTGTAGAGTGTGGTCCCAAATGATGGATGAATGGAAACTGTGATCAAAAACTCCAAAACCAATAATTTCACAACCAAAACAACAAGCCTCCTTTGCAAACCATAGTGTTTTTGTCATGTTTTTAAAAGATTGCAAAATTAAAACAAACTTTTACAAACATGACACACAAAATGTCCACATTTAGCAACAGCATTCATGTGAAAGTTTCTTGTTACTTGCAAAATCGAGAATTTTTCAAGTATATTGGTTCGTCGATTTTGTTATTCTGTCTGTCTGTCTGTCTGTCTGTTTATCGCCTACTGTTCACATTTTAAACTGATCTTCACAAACCTTCACGCATGGTCAAGTTTGTCATAAGGAAGAAGCTATTGTTTTTGAGGTCAAAAGGTCACATAGGCCAAGTTAACAACTGAGATGATGTTTCTAAAATCCTCAATTTCATCCATTGACTTGAAATTTGAAGAGGATTTGCATATCAGGTTACTGAATTCAACCACCAATTATTTTTGAGGTCATTTTTTGGAGATTGTGCAAGTATCGTGCTCTGCACGACGTCTTCTTCTTGTTTCCTTATGGATCATATGATTTGCAACTGAAGGCAAAATTTGCCATTTATATTTCACATGTGCAAATGCAAATTGATCAATTTTTCAATCATCTATAACACCTTAATAATAATGAATAAATGGGCACAGGTGAACTCTCAGGTTTCGGGAGAAATGGAGCAGGTCAAGAGGGAAGACAAGCTCGAGTTCAAAGAGAAAGGGGAAGAGGGGAAACACATAATCTATCAAATGAGATGTGAGCAAACCATCAAGTTGATGTCCCAGGTCAGTGTGGAGGAAATATAACCATGTTGTGTGCCATTTCTATAAATGGTGTAATCTCCCATTATGCCACATAGGTCCATATAAACAGCGACGGCTGCTGGTTTTCCTAGATTCAACGTTTGAAAGTCTTTTGAGAGAGAGAGAGAGAAAGAGAAAGAGAAAGAAGAGCTGACAAACTTGTCGTCGTATCGGACATCTCAGGTTCCACCACTCTGCGTTGTCCCAGGGCGGTTTGAAGCTCGTGCGTGCTTCTCAATGGTGTTCCTCCCACCCTACTCTCCCTTCCTGAACCCAAAGAGGAGTTTTATTCCCCCTGACACTGGAAAGTGTATGACCGTAATCCCTTGAGCAGGCAACACTTCTCCAGCCATGGAGGAGGCTGTCAAGACATCACTGCAGATGCATGGTCATGTGTGGCTCGCCATGCAATGCACTTTTTTCGACATGTATGGCAAGAAGAAACATTATCGTGATGTTGATGAGAACACGTGGCTTGACAGAATTCGGAGGCTGGATGGTGAATATTATAAAAATCCTTTTGTTTCAAAAAGTTTTTTTTGTTGTAATTATAGCAACTATGATTTTATGTAGAAGTTTCCAGTGATGTCTGGGTCATATGGGGCTCAGTATACTAAAAATATATGTAATGTATACACACTTATGAGTAAGCATGTATGGTCACATGACACATTTTCAATAAAGTATACAAGAAGAGGAAACACAGAAGTCATAAGAAGACGGAAACAGGTCGTAATAGATGAAGAAAAAATTAATGAAAATGTTAAACATTTTGGGCCGAATTTTGAAAGGAGTTTAAGAGTTAAACGCATTGTCGAATCGCTAATCGTGTGATGATACACCCGTTCAAAAGTTAATCACCTATATCGAAGAGTGTTTATTATTTATGTGATCAAATCAAATAACTGACCAAATACAGCACGGGAGTATCAGGAGGAACAAACAGACAGAGATGGAGTCATCAGGTGGAACCACATTTAAAACGCGTTTAATACAAATAAACTTTTCCACGTCGGCGAGGGCAGGTCGAATTTACAAAAGAGTTGAAGAGTTAAACGTGGGTAGAATTGCTAATCGTGTGATGTGACCCGTTCAAAGTATCACTCTATCACTGAACAGTGTTTATCTAATGTGCAATCAAAACCTGGAACAAACTTTTCCATGTTGGCAAGGGCATTTTTAAGAGTGCGTTTAAGCAAGCATTGCACAGTTTGTAATTATAGTTTACATGTGATTGTGGATATGGATGTTAGGAGACTTGAATTAGCTCAAGAAGAGGCAGAAGAGGATAGGGAAGTTCGGCGATGTGCATTGAGCATCTTTGAGGATACATGCAATCCTCTGGAGAGGTATGATGGTATCAAATTAGAATCTTCCTCCTTCTGGAACCCAATCTAACAGACCAGTATGATAATACAAAGAGAAGTAATGTATTTTTGAACATACACATATCAATATTTCAATAGATGACAAGACATGCGCATGGATTTACAAGTAATGACAATTAGAAATGTACAGAATAGAACATCATAATATATGTGGAAAAATACAGGCGCCAGACCAGGATCAACCATGTCCTCCAGACAACCATACCAGTACTCTATCCATCTGAGCTATCTGGAGTGAGCCACTAGCTGAGCATACCAGTACTCTACATCTGAGTCTGGGTGAGCCACCAGCTGAGCATACCAGTACTCTAACATCTGAGCTATCTGGGTGAGCCACCAGCTGATTTA
Organism: Eptatretus atami; assembly: GCA_035128595.1. Lineage (NCBI taxonomy): Eukaryota > Metazoa > Chordata > Myxini > Myxiniformes > Myxinidae > Eptatretus > Eptatretus atami. Next base: position 1,644,058 of record CM068956.1, on the reverse strand, counting down.
ACGCATTCATCCACATGTACGAATGCCGCTCTCTTAACTCCACTGGTCCCAGGGCACTCGCTGCAACTATAGAGCAGCTCGGGTCTGCTCTCGAGAGGTCTTCCCCCTGTGGGTTTAATAGTGAGATATGGAGTGTTCCTGCACACCTTCATGGTGTGAAGTCATGGTTAATGGTGAAGAAGAAGATTTCGTCTTTTATTGCAAAAGTACCCACTTTATAAATTGGAAATCTAATAAAAGACTCCTCATCTTATTTGAAGGGCATCAAGGGATAGATTTAGCGTTGAGGTGGTCGGAGCATTTGGGTTCCCCTTTAAGATCATGTCCAGTTTTCTGCTGTAAATCGGAGGGGACTGAAGCGATTATGGCTTTTTTCACTCGTCAGGGTCAACTTTGTACATATTTCCTCATACACCCTGGGGCCTGGCAGCCTTGTATGTCACTTTCCAATTAAGGGCATTCACCCTTGCGGACAAGAACTCTGCAGATATTGATCACTTGGAGTGCCAGGTTTTATAACTAGATTTTGAGTGCCTTCACAGCTTCAATTGTCACTTGCCGTTCTCGGGTCTGCCGACACAGCGCAGCCGCCGCCGCGTTGGCCTTCGTAGCCAGGCGTCGTCCACGACGAACGTGCATTCGGCTCCCAGCGTGCTTTCCAGAAGCGACACATCGGCAATATCTGCCGTCGCTGGTCAAACATCAGAGTGCAGGCCGTGCACTAGACGTCAGCCAACGAGACCGCTGTGTTGCCCGGGCAGGTGGTTGGGGAGGGCTCCTGCTGTTCGGTGCAAATGATCGTGATGGGCGGGACGGGGGACGAGACGCTTGGACTCTGAGCTTCTCCTCTCGAGACGCATGGTGATGGAGTCCCCGACTAAGGAGATCGAAGAGTTTGAGAGCAGCTCGCTGAAATACTACAGCCCGAACAGATAGAGAAATTTGGCTGCGTCTTCGGGGATTGTAAGTATTCCAGTGTTTTCTGTGCTGCGGTGCATTCGTTCTATTGAATTCTTGTGATTAACATTTCCTTTAAAACCAACATTTACCAATATCATGTGTGTTCACTACTTCCATAATATTTTGATGGTGATCTGTTAAACTTTTTTTCATATCTTAATTGTCTTTATTTCATTCCAAAATGAAAGCATAAATATATCTTTGTTAAAACGAATTGTAAACCAATATAATATATTATGATGTACTCCATTGACAGACGACTGGGGTTTTATTAATACTTCATTTAATATCGGCAAGCAATTTGCTGCATGTGCTCATTAACGATCTGAGCTGCACTGAGGAGTGGTGTCAAATGATAGCGCTGCTCTAATCATGTACTGGCACCTTCCATATTTGAAAACTATTATAAACTAGTCGGTCCATGTCACGTCATCGGGCCTTCTCCAGAGGCCATGATGTGTGTGTGTGTGGTGTGTGGTGTGTGGTGTGTAGTATATGTATAATTACTATATATTTTTTTCACCGAGCCGACACATATTGGCTCACGTTACCTTAATTACCATTTGATTCTTTCTTGACATAGAGAGATGACACTAGACAGGAAATATTCAAATAATTCCTCCCATTCCCGACTGCCTGATCTAATAGTTATCAGATCATCATCCTTGATACTGTCCATCATCAAGGATTCATCACTTCAGTCTCGTAACCTCTAAAAACGGTGGATCACATAGTAGTGGTGTCTGAAGGTCATTCGATCAGAGAGAGTGAAGGAGGAGAGGGAATTAGATGAGAGTGAAGGAGGAGAGGGAGAGAAATTAAGGAGAGAAAGAGTGAATTCGGAAGAGTGAAGGAGGAGAGGAGAGACACGAGGAAGACAACAGAGTGAATTAGGAGAGAGTGAATTAGGGAGAGTGAAGGAGGAGAGGGAGAGACATGAGGGAGAGAAGAGAGTGATTAGGGGAGAGTGAAGGAGGAGAGGAAGAACATGAGGAAGAGAAAGAGAGTGAATTAGGGGAGAGTGAAGGAGGAGAGGGAGAGACATGAGGAGAGAAGAGAGTGAATTAGGGAGAGTGAGGAGGAGAGGAATTAGATGAGAGTGAGGAGGAGAGGAGAGAAATTATAAGGAGAGAAGAGAGTGAATTCGGGAAAGAGTGAAGGGAGGGAGAGACACGAGGAGACAACAGAGTGAATTAGGAGAGAGTGAATTAGGGGAGATTGAAGGGAGGAGAGGGAGAGAGAGAGAGAGAAGAGAGTGAATTAGGGGAGAGTGAAGGGGAGAGGGAAGACATGAGGAGAGAGAAGAGGTGAATTAGGGGAGAGTGAAGGAGGAGAGGGAGAGACTGAGAGAGAAAGAGTGAATTAGGGAGATTGAAGGAGGAGAGGGAGAGACATGAGGGAAGAGAAGAGAGTGAATTAGGGAGAGTGAAGGAGAGAGGGAGAAGACGATGAGGGAGAGAAGGAGAGTGGAATTAGGGGAGTGTGAAGAGGAGAGTAATTAGGGGAGAGTGGAGAGGAGAGGAGAGACACGAAGGAAGGAAGAGAGTGAATTAGGGAGAGTGAGGAGGAGATATATTAGGGGAGAGTGGAGGAGGAGAGAGAGAGACGATGAGGAGAGAAGAGGTGAATGGGGAGAGTGAAGGAGGAGAGGAATTAGGGTGAGAGTGAAGGAGGAGAGGATCTCTTCTTGGTGTGACAGGGCCTTTAGATTACCTAGTTGTTCCTTCACTTTCTCCACTCCAACCTGGATCTTCTGTAAAATCCCTTCCTCACCTCCTCGATAGATACTCTCAGCTATTGATAATTCTCCTGATAGTTCTTGTGTAAAAGTTGAAGAAAAATACCCGTTTAATAAGCCTACAATCTCACTTTCATCACTAACCACTCTCCCGATGCGATTCCTCAATGGGCCCACACTGGTCCTCACCTGTTCTATTCCCCTGATATATTTAAAGAAAGCCTTGTTATTTATGTTTAATATTCTTTACCATGTCCTTCTCATTCTCTATTTTGGCTTGTGGAGTTATTTTCTTCACTTGCTTCTGTTTACTCCGATAGTGATGTAAATCTAACTCCAGTCCTGTTATTTTAAACCGAATAAATACCTTCTGCTTCTCCTTAATAGTGTTCCTTATCTCACTGCTCAACCACCCTGACCTCTTTCTGCTTCTAGTTTTACACCTCATTGGAATGTACTTAAGTCTCCACTCTACATATTTGGTCCTTGAAGGTTTCCCATTTCTCTAATGCTGATTGTCCTGTTGT
>CM068956.1:1626919-1639981 GCA_035128595.1 Eptatretus atami | reverse complement strand
ATTTAAACTTCTGGCATTGGTATAGAATATATTTGTCTTTTCCCTTCCTGAAATTCAATTTTCCTGCCTGGCCTTACTCATCCCAATTACATCATCAGTTCCTTCCTTAATAGCTTCCCCACCATCCGCTGACCTAAAAAAGCCTAAATTCCTTCCTCAATTCCCATTGCAAACCTTGCTGCCCCCTTTCTATTTAACATACGGCCATCATTCTGTAAACACCCCCTTTGTCCCTTAAATGATTCCAACTGGTATTGCATTTTGGTCTGTTTGATTGTTTGTTTGTTTGTTTGTCCACACAGAACTTTCATGTTTTTCCCCGCAACCGCTTGTCGGATTGAGACGAAATTTTCACCATTGGTGTGACTACTCATGCAAAATGTTTTCGTGATAATTATGACATCATATATCACGTGGTGTGGCAGCCAGGTTGGAAAAATTTTGGACCTCTGTATCTCTGAAACCGTACCAATGAAAATATTGAGACTTGGCACATAGCAACTACTCCTCGTGGGGAATGAGTGTGACATTTTTATGATGTCATAGGTGCCTTCAGTATGACATCATAATTGCATTTGTAGAACGCTACATCTGATCGGTATGAAAATTTTTGAGGGTCATGTCGGGATAAAATGGAGCACAAAATTTTTTGATGATTGTCATCGGTCATGTGATTCAGCAGCCATATATATATATATATATATATATATATATATATATATATATATATTTTTTTAACCTTCAAAAATCTTCCTCTCTGAAATGGCTGAACAGATCGAGGCGAAACTTTACACATATGACCGCCTATCGATGAGGAACAAAATGGCGTCATAGGTTAAATGCTTTGGCAGTCATATTGGATTTAGCCTAAAACCAAAAAAAAAATACACCACTCAAAATAAGTCCTGGCGAGGGTCTGCCATCTCTGATTGCTCTTTTTCTCGTTGGACTTGTTATATCATTTCGACTGTCACTGACATAGTTTAAGACTCGACTAAAACAAGTCTCAAGAAAATCGGATGAAATTAGACGTTTTATACCAGGAAAATGCATTTTAAATATCCAAATGGCCATTTTGAACACAGTACATGTGACTTTCAGTACCTGTCCCCTTGAAGAATGCTTATTCATAATGTCTATTTGATGTGTGGTCGCAATTTTGAGGTCCCTCGAGGTGTTCTAAATGAAATTAAAAGAAATCTGGGGGAAATAAACGTTTAAAAAAAGAAAAGAAATGACACTGTTTTGTGTGTTTGAAGCCAAATGCAGCACCTGGCACCACGAGCACCACAGGCACAATTGGCAGCAAGGTGACAGCTCATCTGTATGATTCATTCGACACATGATTGAATTTTGGATGTTCCAAGGGTTGTTCTACATCAACTTAAAATTAGTTTGGAGGAAGTCTGAAGTTTTTGGGGGATTGTTCGCCACCTTTTTGATATCGTAGCATTTGCGTTTACGCCCTTGTTGGTGGGGTGTCTTTTTAAGACATAGCATATTCTTGACTGTTGACGAATATTGATAGTTTGAATGTACTGTATCTGGTCGGACATGATGCGGTGAGAGAGGGGAAGGGTAAAGGAGGCGGGGGGGGGGTGGGAGTGGGGAGAGTTGAGGTCATTAAGTCACATAGAATTACACGTTTCACATTACAAACTGTATTTCATGTGTACATTGACATGTAATCACATATTATGTGAAGGAAATAAATTGTGTGCCTTACATAACTTCTGAATCAAATGTGTAGATTGCATAATTTTTGGATCTCAAGTCAAATGCAGACAACCCACGTTCAATGCATTGCAAGTTGAAAGCTGTTAATGCGATTGCGCAAACACTATTCAATGGACGGCTGTTGGTCTTATCACATTCAACATAATGGGAATAGGAAGTGAAATTGCCATTTGCCTTATAGAGATTTGTTTTATCATTTCCTCATCTTGATGCGACTCGTGGGAGGGAAGCTGACTTGCCGAAGGGAGTATTCCATGAGATTGGGGGGATGAGGTAGGATAGGTACAGGAAGGAAGGGATTTAGGATCCATGCGGTCCGAGAAATTTGTTCATGTTTAAAATGCATTCAATGCACATGCATACATATATCGTATCAAAAGCTTGAAGTGAACAGTTGGTGTTCATGAATATTTTAAAGTGGGATGTTGCTTAAAAAGTGAAAGCTTTTACTGAAGAATAAAATCTGTTTTCAAATAAAATCACGACACTTGCAGTAAACTACAATGTACACAGAATACTTACTATAATTCACAGACCGGTGTGTATTTGTGTGTTTGTTCGGAACAGCATGATCCCAATGAGTGAATTTCTTTTTTTTTTGCTGGTGGTCTTTGGGGCAGGGGGGGGGGGGTGAGTGGAACACATTCCTTAAAAAAAAAAAAAAATTAAAATGTGTATCAAGCAGCGCCACCACTCCAGGTGGGAGAGGGTCTTACAAGTCTTATTACAAGTCCCCACCCTTTGCAGTCCACTATTCCTGTCCCCACGTTTTCCAGTGCAGTGAGGTGTTTCGAATTATGCAGCAAGACATATTTTGGAGAGGTATTTCCAATTGCACGTTTGAATAAGCATAATAACATAACCTTCCAGCCGCTCCCGAAGAGAGTGGGTACTTCGGGTTTATCAAATGCACCATAATGTGCTGTGAAAACTTTCAATCCTCCTTGTCCACAACATTTGGGAATTTCATCACTATGGATTTTAAAAAAGAAATCTCAGTATACCAGGAGGTAGAAGATGTTGAGCTTAAAAAAGTTGTTATATTTGAAATCCATTTCTACCGTCGCTCTTTTTTTATATAAACCTTTATGCTGATGGGAAAGGACTCACCTTTTTGTGTGTTTCCTTGCATTTTTTTGTGTGCATGGTTTTCATTCTTGCACAGTTTTCTCATCATGTTCATGGCAAGTCCATATGCGTCACAAAGACAGCAGCATAGCTCATGGTGAGGCTTCAGTACCGACGTCTACGCAGTCGGGAGTCTTTATACATTTAGTCTGATAATTGCACTTTCTGTTAATTCAGCATCCAAGATCCTTTGTAGTGAAATTACGATCAAAGCATGAGACATTTTGGCTGGCTGTGTTGCTGATTAAGATTTCACAGTACAGTATATATTTTGAGCAAAAGTGTAGCACATTTGGGTCTGTATCATTCCTGAAACAAAGCCTACAAATCCTTTGAAAAAGAAAATAGTCATTCAAAGAATTTATTTTTTAATAATAGGGTAAATATGGTGTTGTTTCAAGAAGATTCTGGCAGGCTATCTAAACAATAAGCAACACTCACACAACTACTTGTGTGTATGTGTGTCATACGTACATGTGTGCATTATTTGAATTGCATTTTAGTCTATTAATTTATTCAGGAAACAGAATGTACATCAAACCATTGAACTTAGTCCCACAGACAAAGACTCAGGTCTAACTATCTCCATGGAGTGATCTTCAACTGTGACGATCAATTTGAATTTGATATTCAACTGATCTCGCAACTCGTTAATTTTTCCAATGATTTCAGTTCACAGGTCCCATGTATAGTCCCAGTTAAAGGCTGAAACATCCAACCTCAGCCTTTCGCCAAGCATCACATTAATTGGTTATTTGTGCTTTCTGTTTCCCTTAATACAATGGACATTTAAAAAGGTTAAACGAAGGAATTAATGATGGTGGTTCAAGACACACCAACCTCTTAAATATTTTAATACAGTATACAATTATATATAATAAAAAGGAAAATATGTAAATGTATATATTTTTTAAATTTAAACACGCACCTCGTTATATTATTTTTGATCAAGACTTGGACTATTGTTAATATCTCCTTCCTTAAACACCCCATCGACCTTTTTGGCTTCAATGCACTTGATGCCCTCACACAGGTGGTTGACATTACCTGATATCTTCTTCCATACATTTTTAGGAATTCTCAATACAGAATGCAATGTTGAGCTCATAGGAACAGTTTGGCTGGCTAGGTTTGATGTGTTAGCACAATGAAGATGAATGGAAACACCTTTTTTGACAATTGAAACTGTGTATCTCCATTATTGAAATTGCAACAACAAAGAAAAATACCTTTGTCATGCACCTCTTCAGCTTTATGTCTGAAATTTGTTCTTAAACAAAACAAATTACTTATTGCAGTTTTTCTTGATTGCTAAATCAATGTGAATGAAACTGTGGTCAAGCCTGGTGTTGGCTTAATGGTTAGGGTGGTGGACTTGGGATCCGAGGGTCCTGAGTTTGAATCCCACTTGGCCATTGAATTAATACCAGGGGGAGTGGGGTTGACTCAGCCTGTCATCCTTCTGAGGTTGGCAAAATGTGTACGAGCTTGCTGCGATGATTGAACCATTCGAGTATCCTGTGTCGGAGTGGTGACCCATCCAGGTTTGTGTCCAATAGCCAAGGAGACTGCACCGGCAGCACTGGTGCTCTGTGTAGAGTGTGGTCCCAATGGATGGATGGAATGGAAACTGTGATCAAAAACTCCAAAACCAATAATTTCACAACCAAAAACAACAAGCCTCCTTTGCAAAACCATTAGTGTTTTTGTACATGTTTTTAAAAAGATTGCAAAATTAAAACAAACTTTTACAAAACATGACACACAAATGTCCACATTTAGCACAGCATTCATGTGAAAGTTTCTTGTTACTTGCAAAATCGAAGATTTTTCAAGTATATTGGTTCGTCGATTTTGTTATTCTGTCTGTCTGTCTGTCTGTCTGTTTATCGCCTACTGTTCACAATTTTAAACTGATCTTCACAAACCTTCACCGCATGGTCAAGTTTGTCATAAGGAAGAAGCCTATTGTTTTTGAGGTCAAAAGGTCAACATAGGCCCAAGGTTAACAACTGAGATGATGTTTCTAAAATCCTCAAATTTCATCCCATTGACTTGAAATTTGAAGAGGATTTGCATATCAGGTTACTGAATTCAACCACCAATTATTTTTGAGGTCATTTTTTGGAGATTGTGCAAGTATCGTGCTCTGCACGACGTCTTCTTCTTGTTTCCTTATGGAATCCATATGTTTGCAACTGAAGGCAATAATTTGCCATTTATATTTCACATGTGCAAATGCAAATTGATCAATTTTTCAATCATCTATAACACCTTATAATAATGAATAAATGGGGCACAGGTGAACTCTCAGGTTTCGGAGAGAAATGGAGCAGGTACAAGAGGGAAGACAAGCTCGAGTTCAAAGAGAAAGGGGAAGAGGGAGAACACATAATCTATCAAATGAGATGTGAGCAAACCATCAAGTTGATGTCCCAGGTCAGTGTGGAGGAAATATAACCATGTGTGCTGCCATTTCTATAAATGGTGTAATCTCCCATTATGCCACCATAGGTCCATATAACACAGCACGCCTGCTGGTTTTCCTAGATTCAACGTTTGAAAGTCTTTTGAGAGAGAGAGAGAAAGAGAAAGAGAAAGAAGAGCTGACAAACTTTGTCGTCGTATCGGACATCTCAGGTTCCACCACTCTGCGCTTGTCCCAGGGCGGTTTGAAGCTCGTGCGTGCTTCTCAATGGTGTTCCTCCCACCCTACTCTCCCTTCCTGAACCCCAAAGAGGAGTTTTATTCCCCCTGACACTGGAAAGTGTATGACCGTAATCCCCTTGAGCAGGCAACACTTCTCCAGCCATGGAGGAGGCATGTCAAGACATCACTGCAGATGCATGGTCATGTGTGGCTTCGCCATGCAATGCACTTTTTTCCGACATGTATGGCAAGAAGAAAACATTATCTGTGATGTTGATGAGAACACGTGGCTTGACAGAATTCGGAGGCTGGATGGTGAATATTTATAAAATCCCTTTTTGTTCAAAAAGTTTTTTTTGTTGTAATTATAGCAAACTATGATTTTATGTAGAAGTTTCCAGTGATGTCTGGGTCATATGGGGCTCAGTATACTAAAAATATATGTATATGTATACACACTTATGAGTAACATGTATGGTCACATGACACATTTTCCAATAAAGTAATACAAGAAGAGGAAACACAGAAGTCATAAGAAGAGGAAACAGGTCGTAATAGGATGAAGAAAAAATTAATGAAAATGTTAAACATTTTGGGCCGAATTTATGAAAGGAGTTTAAGAGTTAAACGCATGTCGAATCGCTAATCGTGTGATGATCACCCGTTCAAAGTTAATCACCTATATCGAAGAGTGTTTATTATTTATGTGATCAAATCAAATAACTGACCAAATACAGCACCGGAGTATCAGGAGGAACAAACAGACAGAGATGGAGTCATCAGGTGGAACCACATTTAAAACGCGTTTAAATAACAAATAAACTTTTCCACGTCGGCGAGGGCAGGTCGAATTTACAAAAAGAGTTGAAGAGTTAAACGTGGGTAGAATTGCTAATCGTGTGATGATGACCCGTTCAAAGTTAATCACCTATCACTGAACAGTGTTTATCTAATGTGCAATCAAAACCTGGAAACAAACTTTTCCATGTTGGCAAGGGCATTTTTAAGAGTGCGTTTAAGCAAGCATTGCACAGTTTGTAATTTATAGTTTACATGTGATTGTGAATATGGATGTTAGGAGTACTTGAATTAGCTCAAGAAGAGGCAGAAGAGGATAGGGAAGTTCGGCGATGTGCATTGAGCATCTTTGAGGATACATGCAATCCTCTGGAGAGGTATGATGGTATCAAATTAGAATCTTCCTCCTTCTGGAACCCAATCTAACAGCCCAGTATGATAATACAAAGAGAAGTTAATGTATTTTTGAATACATACACATATCAATATTTCAATAGATGACAAAGAATGCGCATGGATTTACAAAGTAATGACAATTAGAAATGTACAGAATAGAACATCATAAATATATGTGGAAAAAATACAGGCCCAGACCAGGAATCAAACCCATGTCCTCCAGACAAACCATACCAGTACTCTACCATCTGAGCTATCTGGGTGAGCCACTAGCTGAGCATACCAGTACTCTACCATCTGAGCTGTCTGGGTGAGCCACCAGCTGAGCATACCAGTACTCTACCATCTGAGCTATCTGGGTGAGCCACCAGCTGATTTAACGCACTTCATCCACATGTACGAATGCCGCTCTCTTAACTCCACTGGTCCCAGGGCACTCGCTGCCAACTATAGGAGCAGCTCGGGTCTGCTCTCGAGAGGGTCTTCCCCCTGTGGTGTTTAATAGTGGATATGGATGTGTCTCCTCACACCTTCATGGTGTGAAGTCATGGTTAATGGTGAAGAAGAAGATTTCGTCTTTTAATTGCAAAAGTACCCACTTTATAAATTGGAAATCATAAAAAGACTCCTCATCTCTATTTTGAAGGGCATCAAGGGATAGATTAGCGTTGAGGTGGTCGGAGCATTTGGGTTCCCCTTTAAGATCATGTCCAGTTTTTCTGCTGTAAATCGGAGGGGACTGAAGCGATTATGGCTTTTTTCACTCGTCAGGGTCAACTTTGTACATATTTCCTCATACACCCTGGGGCCTGGCAGCCTTGTATGTCACTTTCAATTAGGCATTCACCCCTTGCGGACAAGAACTCTGCAGATATTGATCACTTTGGAAGTGCCAGGTTTTATAACTAGATTTTGAGTGCCTTTCACAGCTTCAATATGTCCACTTGCCGTTCCTGGGTCTGCCGACACAGCGCAGCCGCCGCCGCGTTGGCCATTCGTAGCCCAGGCGTCGTCCCACGACGGAACGTGCATTCGGCTCCCCAGCGTGCTTTCCAGAAGCGACACATCGGCAATATCTGCCGTCGCTGGTCAAACATCAGAGTGCAGGCCGTGCACTAGACGTCAGCCAACGAGACCGCTGTGTGCCCGGGCAGGGTGGTTGGGGAGGGCTCCTGCTGTTCGGTGCAAATGATCGTGGATGGGCGGGACGGGGGACGAGACGCTTGGACTCTGAGCTTCCTCCTCTCGAGACGCATGGTGATGGAGTCCCCGACTAAGGAGATCGAAGAGTTTGAGAGCAGCTCGCTGAAATATCTACAGCCCGAACAGATAGAGAAAATTTGGCTGCGTCTTCGGGGATTGTAAGTATTCCAGTGTTTTCTGTGCTGCGGTGCATTCGTTCTATTGAATTCCTTGTGATTGAACATTTCCTTTAAAAACCAACTAGTTATACCAATATCATGTGTGTTCATCTACTTCCATTAATATTTGATGGTGATCTGTTAAACCTTTTTTTTCATATCTAATTGTCTTTATTTCATTCCAAAATGAAAGCATAAATATATCTTTGTTAAAACGAATTGTAAACCAAATATAATATATTATGATGTACCATTGACAGACGACTGGGGTTTTATTAATTACTTCATTTAATATCGGCAAGCAATTTGCTGCATGTGCTCATTAACGATCTGAGCTGCACTGATGACGTGGTGTCAAATGATAGCGCTGCTCTAATCATGTACTGGCACCTTCCATATTTGAAAACTATTATAACAACTAGTCGGTCCGTGTCACGTCATCGGGCCTTCTCCAGAGGCCATGATGTGTGTGTGTGTGGTGTGTGGTGTGTATATGTATATATATATACATATATATATATATATATATATATATATATATATTTTTTCACCGAGCCAACACATATTGGCTCACGTTACCTTAATTACCATTTGATTCTTTTCTTGACATAGAGAGATGGACATAGACAGGAAATATTCAAATAATTCCTCCCATTCCCGACTGCCTGATCTAATAGTTATCCAGATCATCATCTGATAACTGTCCATCATCAAGGATTCATCACTTCAGTCTCGTAACCTCTAAAAACGGTGGATTCACAATAGTAGTGGTGTCTGAAGGTCATTCGATCAGAGAGAGTGAAGGAGGAGAGGGAATTAGATGAGAGTGAAGGAGGAGAGGGAGAGAAATGAAGGAGAGAAGAGAGTGAATTCGGGAAGAGTGAAGGAGGAGAGGGAGAGACACGAGGAAGACAACAGAGTGAATTAGGAGAGAGTGAATTAGGGGAGAGTGAAGGAGGAGAGGGAGAGACATGAGGGAGAGAAGAGAGTGAATTAGGGGGAGTGAAGGAGGAGGAGGGAGAGACATGGAGGGAGAGAACGAGAGTGAATTAGGGAGAGTGAAGGAGAGAGGGAATTAGATGAAGAGTGAAGGAGGAGAGGGAGAGAAATTAAGGAGAGAAGAGAGTGAATTCGGAAGAGTGAAGGAGGAAGGGAGAGACACGAGGAAGACAACAGAGTGAATTAGGAGAGAGTGAATTAGGGGAGAGTGAAGGAGGAGAGGAGAGACATGAGGGAGAAAGAAGTGAATTAGGGGAGAGTGAAGGAGGAGAGGGAGAGACATGAGGAAGAGAAGAGAGTGAATTAGGGGAGAGTGAAGGAGGAGAGGGAGAGACATGAGGGAGAGAAGAGAGTGAATTAGGGGGAGTGAAGGAGGAGAGGGAGAGACATGAGGAAGAGAAGAGAGTGAATTAGGGGAGAGTGAAGGAGGAGAGGAGAGACATGAGGAGAGAAGAGAGTGAATTAGGGGAGAGTGAAGGAGGAGAGTTATTAGGGGAGAGTGGAGGAGGAGGGGAGAGACACGAGGAAGAAAGAGAGTGATTAGGGAGAGTGAAGAGGAGAGTAATTAGGGGAGAGTGGAGGAGGAGAGGGAGAGACATGAGGAAGAGAAGAGAGTGAATTAGGGGAGAGTGAAGGAGGAGAGTGAATTAGGGGAGAGTGAAGAGGAGAGGGGAGAAGAGAGGAATGAGAGGAGAGTGAAGGAGGAGAGGGAGAGTAGAGAGGGAGAAAAGAGAGGGAATTAGAGGAGAGGGAGAGACACGAGGAAGAGAAGAGAGTGAATTAGGCGGGAGTGAAGGAGAAGAGGAGAGAAGAGAGGGAATAAGAGGAGAGTGAAGGAGGAGGGGAGAGAAGAGAGGGAATTAGAGGAGATGGAGAGAGAGAGGGAATTAGAGGAGAGTGAAGGAGGAGAGGGAGAGGAGAGAGGGAATTGGAGGAGAAGGGAAGAAGAGAGAATTAGAGGAGAGTGAAGGAGAGGGAGAGAAGTGGGAATTAGAGGAGAGTGAATGAGGAGAGGGAGAGACATGAGGAAGAGAAGAGAGTGAAATAGGGGAGAGTGAAGGAGGAGAGGAGAGAATGAGGGAGAGAAGAGAAGGATTGGAGGAGAGGGAGAGAGCAGAGGTATTAGATGAGAGGGAGAGAAGAGAGGGAATTAGAGGAGTGAATGAGGAGAGGGAGAGAAGAGAGGGAATTAGAGAGAGTAAAGGAAGAGAGGGAATTAAGGAGGAGTAAAGGAGAGGGAATTAGAGGAGAGGGGAGAACAGAGGGTGTTAGAGGAGAGGGAGAGAAGAGAGGGAATGAGAGGAGAGTGAATGAGGAGAGGGAGAGAAGAGAAGGAATTAGAGGAGAGTAAAGGAAGAGAGGGAATTGGAGGAGAGGGGGAGAACAGAGGGTGTTAGAGGAGAGGGAGAGAAGAGAGGGAATGAGAGGAGAGTGAATGAGGAGAGGGAGAGAAGAGAGGGAATTAGAGGAGAGTAAAGGAAGAGAGGGAATTAGAGGAGAGAGTTAGAGAGAAGGACGGAGACAGATTGTTTAATTCCCTGGTACGGTGCACTAATTTTTTCTTATTTGTTGTTCTAATTAAAATACAGTAATCTCAAAAAGCAAAATGTTACTTGGAAGAATCAACACCAGAATTTCAATTAGTGTGTGTGTGTGTGTGTGTGTGTGTGTGTGTTAGTGTTAAATAACGATTATAATTGTTGTGAAGAACAGATTTATAGGCATAAAACGATGTGTGTGAGAAAAGTTCTCTGATTGCAGTCACCTCCTTCAAAACCGGCCTCTTATTAAACCATTCGTTACAATCATTCACATGATATCCTCAAATGGATACCTCATTAGTTGTTTCCACAGGACTTTCATTGTCCTGATGACCTTCTGTCATGTATTGTAGATGAAGAAACAAGAATTTTCAGGATGACAGATCACATGAATAGGGACAACAACTTTTACTTTAACAATGTACCACATTTTAATGAAAGTGGATACATGAAAAGGCCAAATGGTCCATGGCCGAGACTAGACTAGACGTATGCATGCACATTCACCTCTAAGCTGTCTAGTTTGGGTTTGAATCCCAACCCAACTATGAACTGTCATCCCGGTGTTTCACAGGCACGGTGATTCATCAAAGTGTTTGCTGTTCCTCGGGTGGACGTTAAAAGGTCCTCCCTCGGATGGACAGCATTCGTCGGTGGATATTAAAGATCCCACAGTGTCCTTCACGAAGAATAGTTACAAAATCATGTTCCAACCTACATGGGGCACTGCATCAGTGATGCAGCTGCTCTTACTCCCGCCCCACACCCCCAGCGAATTATGCTCCCCTCAGCCATGTGCTGCACACAAAATAAAATGAAGAAGAGAACACTTGCAAAGGGATCTCACCAAAGATATCAATATTGTTCACCAAAACTTTATCACAACTACAACAGCACCCGCAATCAGAGCACATACCTCCGCTAGGGTGAACAGTTTACGTGTTGTATTCCACTGATAGATCCGATCTGAATCCGAAACTGAACCAAAAATCGAATCGGCTTGTTCTTGTCACATACCCAACTCATCCACCAACTTTTTTCATAACTCGTCCAAAACTTTGTGAAATATCGTGCTATATATCGATTTTGGGCCCCGTCTCTCAATGGTGAAGAATCATGAAAAAAAATTCCTCGTATCCAGATCCGGATTCGCATGTGCACCGAAATCGAATCAATTCGTCCTTGTTACACACCCAACCTGTATGTGTCCATAACTGTTTGAGATATCCTGTTCACAAACAAACAAGCAGACAAGGGTGAAAACATAACCTCGATCCACCTTCGGTGGCGGAGGTGAAAACAATCCCTTCACCTTTATTTCAATGCCAATGTTTCTGTTTCCTGTTAGGACACGATGTTTCTAGAATGAAGGAAATTCCATTTGAAAGATGAAGCTTCGATCTTTTCGAATTCAGCCGACACATATACAGCTTTTCAAAATCTGCAAATATTCAGCACTTAGGTGTGCTGCAAAGATGAGAAACTGTGGAGCACAAGGTGGAGTCATCAACACAGTGACAGAAGGGATTATACAAGGACAAAGGAAGGTCTTGAACCTAAATCAGAAAAAATAATTGTGTTTATACCACTGTACTCAAGCACACCAGCCTCGAGGGAGAGAAGGGAAGGGAAGACACCATCCAGAGCAACGTGCTGTTTTGGCATATGGAGTCATTATTTTAGCCAGGTTAGAATTTCTCCTCGGATGCCAAAGCTTGCTGAGGAGTGGTCTATCACAGAGCACAATGGCAAATTGTGTTGAAAAATTAACATACTATATATTATATATAATAATATATATATATATATATATATATATATATATATATATATATATATTGTTACGGCCATGGGTACTGAGTGTATTATGAGGGGGTTTAATCCCCGTTTCCCTAGGAAGACCCGGACCTGGGCCACCGCTTACAAATAACTTTGTGGGACGGTGGGTTACTTTAGAACACGAACGCCAATCAGGTAACCACGAGTTCCAGTGTCCACCGTCTAATTATGCCATTTAACTAGAGGTCACATGGTTTCCTGAACTGGGAGCGCGCCCTCGGCAAAGCTCCAATCTTATCTTGATTAGATCTTAATTAGGGCGGCCGAGCGTTTAACCGCTGGTGCGTGCAAACTATTCCAGGTCAATTAGTTTGGTAATTACCTCCCAGTTTATCTAGGTTTGGACAATGCTGGATCAATGGAAGGAAAGCACAAGCAGGGACAGGTTGGAACATCAACAAAGGAATTTATTAATAAGGAAAAAATAAATAAAAAGAACGTTTTCATTTCCTTGTGGTAAAAATAAGTAAATTCAAATCAATCAAAATAATTGCAAGCAAATAAACAATTAATCAGGCAACGATAGAAAGAGAGACAAAGAGACAAAGAGCAGATGTTTATCACTATACCTTACTTAACAATTAAACACGAGACAAGGGTACCCAGCAGATCAT
>CM068956.1:1609134-1624552 GCA_035128595.1 Eptatretus atami | reverse complement strand
CCTTAACAATATATGTATATATGTATATGTGTATATATATATATGTCATGGAGTACGGTAGTACTCCAGATTTATGGATTATATGGGGAAAAAATGGGCACCCAATCAAATGTGGACCCAATGATATGCCCATAAACTCCTCGTGTCGTCATAAGCATTTAAAAGCCATAGCTTTTATTCTTGAACATTTTCTGAACGACCAATAATTAAAAAGATGCCAAAGTACATCGCTAAAGTACTACGAGAGATCGCTAAATCGCCAACTTGTACTTATTCTTGGTCGCCTCGAAAAAAAATGTAAAACTGTAGCCCGACCGACCGAAATAACTGCCGAAGGAATTTTTTTGTTTTTTTGCATGCCAAGTCGAGGCTCGTGTAAGAGCTAGTACATAAAAACAAAGAGCAAGGCAGGAGACAAGAGGGCCAGGAGAGGGAAGCACAAAATAGTGGGGAACAAAGACAACAGGATATCTGTGGAAGGGAGAGGGATGGGGTGGGGCACATGGGGTAAACAAGGTGGTACTACAGGAAGGAAAACGGAATTTTAAGTAGGTGGGTTTGGGGTTAATTAACGTGGACAGAAAGGATCGTGGTTTTGTATGGGGGAAGATAAGAGATTGTGGTGAACAGCTGTTTTGAAGACCTGGAGGGGGGAGTGGGATTGAAGAGAGTGTGGGAGTTTGTTCCAAGAGCAGAAAAAAACAGGAATGAAAGAGTGAAGCTGAGCAGTGACTCTTGATTTTGGCAGTTTCACCAGATGGCGGATTTTGGTGGACTTTGAGTGCCCTGAGTAAATATAGGGAGGACAGATCACAGACAGAGTTGGGGGGGGGGTCAAGGCCAGAGAGGAGACGGTGGAAGATAGAAAAACCACCGATCTGCCTCCAGTGAGAGATCCAAAGACTCAGCTTCATCGCTGGAGATACCGATGATCCTAAAAGCCTTGGTTTCCGCAGCGTAAAGTTGAGCGAGATGTGAGGCAGGAGCAACACCCAAGAGGGGGTAGGGGGGAGCAGTAGTCCATCAGACTGTGGATGAAAGCTTTGTATGTGCTCAGGAGCTCAGATCAATATAGGCTGCAAGCAGGCCCTTCCGAAACTCTCGTCTGTGTTCGGTGAAGACCAGAAGAGCAAGGATACGGTCAATCATTGACCTCTTTGGTGTAAAGCCTGACTGCTCTGGATGTTAGTGCTCAAGCAGATGGTGGCGAACCCTATCAAGAATTATTCGAGGAAAGACCTTGTTCAGCACTGAGAGCAACATCACCCCTCAATAGTTGTTGCATTCCTGGTGATCACCCTTGTCTTTCCAGAGAGGGACAACAAGGCTCCTCTTCCAGTCAGTTGGGATGATGCCTGTGTTCCAGGCAGAGCACAGAACGACATGTAACGACACGAGTGCAGCATTTCCACCAGCCTTTAGAAGTTCAGCATGGATGCGACAGATCTCAGGAGCTTTACCCCATTCCAACCGGTTCACCACAGCCTGTGTTTCCACAAACGAAGGTGGACCACAGTTGTTTGGAGGGTCAGCAGTAGGGAATGTAACACCCCTGATATCCCACTCAACAGCTGGTGGGTCAGACTGGTACAGCCGCTCAAAGTAACCAGCCCAGCGGGCCTTCACTTCGGATGGACTCCTCTGTCAAGAGCCAACCACCCTCCGCTCTAACTGTAGTACACCGAGGGATGGGCTTGGAGGAATGCAATGTGCAAATTCCTCTGTAAGCAGGACGAGAATCACTTAACCACAGGTGATGCTCCTCCTCACAGATTCCTCGCACATAAGCCTCCTTGTCCACCCTCAGCGCATGCACAGTTTTATGCATCAACCCCCTGAACAGCTCGGCTCTGCCTTTAAGCCTGGCCATGCAGCTCTTGTCAATGGTATCCAGTGTCCCTTGAGAGACAAAATTCTTCTTCTCCCCACGGTGAGTTCCAAGACATCCACCGGCAATATCAAGGATGGTGGTCTTGAAGGCACTCCACAACTCTTCAGGATTCCCCAAAGCACCCAGACTCCTCAAATCTCCACTCAGCCTGTTCGCAAACTCCTCAGCTGCCCTCTCATCATTGAGCTTGCCAACATCCAGCCTCGGCTAGGATGTTACCATTTTCCTGGATTTAAGCTGCAACTTCAAAGTTGCTACCACATGCCTGTGGTCAGTATTGAGGAACTGAGCACTCTGTTAGACCCTGCAGTTCTGGATAATCCTCCAGTGACCATCAATGAGCACATGGTCAATCTCCTTTGCCACACTGCCAGCATTGGAATACCTAGTCCAGCGATGAGCCTATGGGCACTGAAAACATGAACCAGCCACTCTCAGCCCATGACTTCTTGCAAAGTCAAGGAACTTTGTGCTATTCTGGTTCACAGTTCCAGATCCATGGGGACCAACACATGTCTCATAACCATTCCTATTTGTTCCAGTCAATGCATTGAAATCCCCCAAGACGAGAAGAGTATCTCGCCTGGGGTGCTGATCAACCACAGACTCGAGCATGGCATAGAATGTGTCCTTCATAGTGAGATTGCTTGCCTCAGTCAGAGTGTACACAGAGACCAGGGAAACGACACCCAAAGAGTGACAAATCCTTAGTCTCATAATGCGCTCGTTGAGCGGTGTTATCTCAATGATCATTGGAGTCAGCTTATTGGATCCAGCTACAGAAACTCCTTCGCATGGTAACCATCACAGCAACTAGGCCAATAGTTGGTTTCACCACCCGCCACGATCTCGCCGCAACCCGGTCTCCGAACCTCAGAGAGTGCTGCAATACCGATTGTCAAACGCTTGAGCTCAGATGATAACAGAGACAGGTGATCATCCTCTCATGGGGATAGGGCATTCCAGGCACCCACCCAAAGGGACCGCCTCAGGTTAACCCAAGGAGACCGCCATCTGGTGGAGGACACCTTCGCACCACCCCGACACACACTACCGCAATCTGAGCCGGGAAGGTTACCCCATGGTTTTCCTCCTATCAAAGAGTGGGGGTCCCAAAGGCTTTGCCCCAATCCTGTCATCTGGTGAGCTTCTCTGTGGAGGGCAGCTGCACAGGAGGTACTCCCACTGAGTGGGTTTTCAATTTTCTTTCCGTCTTTGTTGTGTTTTACAGTTTGAAGGGTTTTCCAGTGACTGCAGTGCTAATCCTGCCACCAACCTCCGAAAAAATAATATCCCAACTGCTGGAGGACTTCCACAGACACCTTAGGGCACAAGATGTTGATGGCCGTTGGCTCACAAGGAGCTGCATCACCCTTTGACAAGTTTTGTTTTTAATCCTCCTGGGTGTCCATATCCATACACCCTTCTCACCAGAAAACCTGGTGGGGGAAACTGTTTTGGCGCCAACAACTGGACCATGAAACAGGTTCGTACAGGTTTACATGGTACCTGGAGCACGTCACAGATGTAATCTGGCCTGAGCTGACAATAATGGTTTGAAGTCAGGATGGTTTACAAAGTATATATTAAAGTATCATTTGAACAGGTGAGGGTTGGGGTTAAGGTGAGGGTTGGGGTTAAGGTTAGGATTAGGTTGGATGAGCCAGGAAAATAACCCAAGGCACATTAATATGGAATGATTCTAAAATTTAGTTGATTTGACACTTAATTTACATCTTAACCTTTGGGACTCAAATCTGATACCTTGGGATTAAACCTCAGGTTTTGTTTGGTGAGAATAGAAATGTTCGTGGTTAGGTATTGGAGACACCCTAGGATGGTGATGAATCCATCACAAACTCATACCCGGCACCCTTGTTGTGAGTTGGGACAGTGTTCGCTCCCTTCCATGTCGAAGGCATGTGGTCCTCTGACTGGGATTTGAAAAAGAGCAGAGAAAAATGTGCAGGTTTCATCATTGGGAAGTTGATACTTACTGAGCGTTTTTACCTGCAGCTGAATAAATTATACACTAGTGTTTGAATGACACAATGGACTACATGTCACAAATATCCACTTTATTGAACCTCCAGACTATCCAGTATTCTTGATTAGGTTTTCTGAAGATAATGAGAAAGGCAGCTTTACAATTACAGAGGTTAATGAGTCCATTTGAGCAGACAAGGAGCAGGACAGATTAAAACCAAAGTATGACAAGTTCAACAGGGGAATGGAGCGGATGAAACAAGTGTGTGGGGAGGGGAAGAGGTTGGAAGGCTTGGTGGGAGGTTTTGGAGGGAGTTGGAGGGAAGGGATGGGAAGTGTTGGAGGGAAGAGGTGTGAAGGGGTGGGGAGATGAGGGGAAAAGGGAGTGGATGGAGGAGCTATGGATTCAATCACAAGAATCTTGTCAAATGAATATTTTCATGATCACTTTTAGACAGTCCATATATCTTTCCTTAATCACTACTTTGTATTAACATATATATATATATATATATATATATATATATATATATATATATATATATATATATATATATATATATATATACACACACATATATATTGTACAAACACATAAGGTTATTATGGTTTTTACTTTCATATTTATTTTTTATTTTTACTATTTATGATTTCTTTTTTTCCACAAATAGTTCTAAATACATTTCCTAACCTTTTTATTTACAAGCTTTCTTATTTACTAACTTTCTTCCTCTCACTTGTTTAATATATTTAAGCCTCCCACTGTAGCACAGGGGAAGGCTTATAGGTGTTGTCGGTTTTGTTTCTACAATTGACATCCCCAATTTTTAATAGTACCACTGAGTTTCGTTGACCCCAAGGAGCAGATGGTTTCGTAATACCTTGACCTTTAACCCGGAGGGGTATCATGTAAATATTGCTTTCTCAAGGCTATCGAGTATTAAACCATTATTTAGAAGAAGAAAGAAAATTTCTTCCTGCACTCTCAGCACTCCAATTTCCGTGATGTCAATTTCAAAGCTGTATCTCAGAGCCAGCTGGGTGTTTCAGAATGAAATTTTACATCAATAATTTTTTTTAGGTCATGACCCAATTACAAACATTTACAGATTTTTCACCAAAACTCGACTGAGGTTTGTCTGATCAGAACAAAATTGCCCTTGCTAGATAGCCTTGAGAAGCCGTATTTGAACTTAATTTGCATGATACCCCTCTGGGTTAAAGGTCAAGGTTTTGCACCCCTCAGAGTACTAAACCACCACTTAGGTTTTTCTCCACTTTTTTCTGGCAATGTTAACAAAAATCACGTTTTTCATCATGACTTGAATAATTTTCCCCCGATTTTCATGATGTTGAGTTTTATGGATAGATTGTGGATGGGAACACATTTTCTTAACTTATACTCCATCACGAAATGTTGTAGGTCAAGGTCATATGTTGGTCTGAAAAAATATGGCCTTCATTGAATTGCGGGCCAAGGGTAAGTCACGGGTGATCATCAAGAGGAGGCCGGGGGAGGTTTACCCTTGGCGATCACTTTGTGATTGCAGATATTTAGTTACGATTTGTTACTGGACACATACATATGCTTTGATTAATGTTAAGTTAATTATATAGTCACAAGGTGGACATTTGTTTTGTCTTTATTTTATTTCTAAACGCATTCATTCTAATACTTGATTTTTATTATTTTAGACGAAAGTACAAGAAAACATCTCAAAGGTAGGACTTTAATTGGATGATGCAAATGTTGAATCAACTTTGATAAATCTTAAATGAATGCATTTTAATCACACGATGTATGTTATTTCCTCATGATTTGAATGCAATTGTTATTAAGATTCCTTTTTAAATGTATTCAACACATTTGCTGTTTTCATGATGATTAATACTTATACAAGCCGGTAGGCGACATGGGTGGTCGCTAGACTAAGGCAAATTTGAAATATGTAGATAAGAGAACACATCAGATGGCATTTTTGCCGTTCGTTGTTCCATATAGGAACATGACGAGCAACTGTCCATTCATCATTGTTCGATTCCCTAACCCTACGTTAGGGAATCCCAACGTGAACGTTGAGGTGAAAGCATATAGTAATATAATTGATACTAGTCATACAGTTTTTGACGGATCGGGCTGAATTTTTGACAAAGAGGTTGATTAAATGCATAAAAGCACGGAAGCCGATTTTTGATTTTCGAAAAATTTTCGGTTTTTTTCAAAATTTCAAAGTCCGTTGCTTGCAACGGTGGCGTCCATAGCAACGGTGCTCAAAAGTATACAACTAGATCCTGGTATGAACCTACCAATCAAGTTTCATCAAAATTGGTTGACTCCTCTGGCCTCCAGAGCTGTCCATTACATACAAACAAACACATACAGACAGACGGAAAACCTGAGAATAAGGGTAGTCTAGCGACCACCCAAAAAATATTTTGCATGACAAGATGTGCAACTTCATTGTTTGTTGCATTGAAAATAAAAAACAAACTTTCCTGGAAATCTTGATTGTGCATTTTGGTTCAATAGATATCTATATATATATATATATTGTGTATACATATATGTACAAAAATGTATATATATATATATGTATATATATGTGTATATACATATACATATATATGTATATATGTAATATATATACATATATATATACACATATATACTATTATATATATATACATATATATAAACGTATATACATACATATATATATACATACATATATATTTATATATATACTATATATATACATATATATATACATATATATTACATATATATACATATATATAACATATATATCGAAAATATGCATATAATATTATACAATATTAATATATATATATTATATATATATAATATATATATATATATATAAATATAATACATTGAGAATGCTGCTTTAACCATATCACCTGGACATAGAATTAGTAGATCAACTGGAGCATGACAGGTGCATTGGCCACACACAGCACAGTTGCCAAAACAGGTGCACATGAGATTGAAGGTGACTCGTGATGAATAAATTTCCTTGACTCCGTTGTCACTGATGCCTGGCATTTCAATTTGCATGGCTTGACTTTGAAGGAATAGTCTTATAATGCATTCATTCAAGGTCGGTTGTTTTTTAATGCTATTTTTAGTGGTATAATTTTGTGGTGATGGAGATCGATTGAAATAATGGTGGTCAAAGTAAGAGGTGTAACTTTTAAAGGGTCAGTCTTGTTCTGTTATGAAGCCAATGTTATTCCTTCTGATGTATTCCATCAGTTTCCTATAATTATTTGGGAATAAAAACAACACTCGCTTTGTGAAAGAAATTGTTTTTTTTTTTGAAGGTATAGTTAAAGGATACATTTTAGAAAAGTCAACCTGACCTTGGTTGACAGTAAAACAGTTTGCCTCACATTTCCTGAGATGGTATCTCTTGGGAAGAGATAGAAGTGGTGTTTAATCAGACATAAACGTGAGCAAGCAGGAGATGGGCTAAATATGTTTTCACCACCGATGAGATGCATTTTACATACATTTGCAAAATTGTTGCCTTTTTGATGCTTTGTTTGCCTTGTGATATCTGATCTCTCTCTCTCTCTCTCTCTCTGTGTCTCTGTCTGTCTCTGTCTCTGTCTCTGTCTCTGTCTCTCTCTCTCTCTCTGTCTCTCTTTCTCTCTCTGTTCTCTATCTCTCTCTTTCTATCTATCTCTCTATCTCTATCTTTCTTCCCGATAACAGCCATTTCACTTTTTCATTGCATATTTTCTGAATGGTATTCATTTTATATTTTTGAACTGTTTTGTTGAATATAAATTAAGTTTTGAAACGAAAATATTTACTGCCTAGATGCAGTGTTGAACATTACCAATCTGGATTTTACCAGAATGCTTATTGTTACTTAACATAACAAGCAAATAACCCCTTCTTATAGACGGATTAATTCCACCACTTCTGTGAAGTTAAGATGCGAATGCAGAATATGGCCTTCGGGACTGCGGGGAGCAAAGGTGGACTTAGATGTGTACGTATTATGTATATCCATACGCAATTTGTAGATGGTCACATACGAGTATGATTATATGTGCTTTGGGCATCCCATTAGCAAGTGTTCTCAAGGGTTTTCATAAATTATATACAAAACTGAGTCGTACCATTTATCGTCTGGGTTTGGGGGTCTTACCGTTTATGAATTCAGAAAGGAGGTTCAGCCCAGGCAGACTATTTCAAGCATTATGCTGTACTGAAGAGCTCTAATTATGGGGAAAAGTGTTTGCACCTGTGCTATTTCCTCTTTTTGTTGCATTTTGAAATGTTGCCAACAAAGCTTGATTCACACTGTGAGATGCCCCCTTGGGGTAACAGGCTCACAGCATAGCGCAACGTGCCAGTGACGTCATGGTGCTGCTGTAGTTTGGGGGAACGGATGATAATCATCTTTATTCCCAACCACAAAACTGTGTCCTCTGAACGGTGCTATAGAAAGGCAATAGACAATACATTCATGTGGCAGGTGATGCTTGTTGGTCACTAATCGTGCAGCAATGACTGTAAAGGGTTAGGGGTCTGACCATTATATATACTAGTATGTGCCCGTACGTGCGTGCCCGTACGTGCAAAAAAAACAAAAAAAAACTTTCAAACCGCGTGCCAGAAACAACAACCACACAGGCCGTTCCTTCGCTCTCGCGTCCCGTATGCGTGGCCGTACCGATGCTGTGGACGTCCTGATGCGTTAAAAAACAAAAAACTTTCAAACCGCGTGCCACAAACAACAACCACACAGAGTCCGTTCTTTCGCTCTTGGAAACGACTAATGGATTGGGGCATTGTGTTTATCTATAAATGCGCATAAGAAATCGAGAAATTATTAGCATACAGTAAGTCATCACTATCCTGGAAGTTAGTGCTGTGCCGTACGGAAATAGTTCACATGCATCCACGAATTATCGCTTGCCATTGAAGTAATCTAACTGCGTGATATACACAACAGAGAATTAATCCAATAAAATCAAGTTTACTCCCTCACAACCACACAGGACGTGTCTTCACTTCGCGTGGGCCGTACTAGTGCTGTGCGCCGTCGTGCGTGGCTGTACGAAAAAATAAAAAATTAAAAAAAACTTTCAAACAACCACACAGCTCTGCTTCCTCGCTCTCGTTAAACGACAATCTGGTTTGGGGCATTGTTGTTATCTATGAAAATGCGCAAAGAAATCGAGAAAATTTATTAGAATAACGGTCATCACTATCGGAAGTAGTGCGTGCCGTACGGAATGTTCACATGCATTCCACGGAATTATCGCTTGCACTGAACTAACACTTCTGTGATACTTACTCACACGAGTTAATTAAAAATCAAATGAATCAAGTTTAACCTCCCTGTTCTTTGCTTGCCATGACATTCGCTGCATGACCATTGCACTCCTATGCCATGGTGCTAAGGCGCCCTTTCCCCCATCGTAACCGGACACGGCCCGCTGACGTCATCGTCGGCCAGCCGCGCACCGGCCTACGCAGCAACGTGTCTTGTATGGTTTTGGTAAATAAATGGCCGCAGCACGTGTCCTGTCATGGTTTGCTAAAATAAATGGCCATAACTTGGGAACACTTGTTTCCGATTAATATGAACCTGAAAAGGCACATACTCAGGTCCCCAGCATATAGCCGGCAAGTTTCAATTTAAGATCGGAACCAGTTGTTGTCGATAACAGCGGTCACGACACACAACACACACAACACACACACACACACAACACACACACACACACCACACACACACACATCTGCTGGAATTATAGATGATATATGTTTTATTATATATATATATATATATATATATATATATAATATATATATATAATATATATATATATACATATACACTAATAAGTGTCTGTGTGCATGTTTCCTCCATAACTCCAAAACCATGAAACCAAGCCTGAAACTTTGCATGCACACTAAGGGAATTCCAAGGAAGTGCAGGAGTGAAAATATCAGGCGCCATCCTCGGCCACCTCACTCTCAATGGGGTCTTAAGGCACACCCTGAGTTACCTGGCTGTGGTCTGAAGCTGCCATTTTTTATATTTTTTGGCCTGCTCAACAATGCTTGATTTGGAACAGGCTGCAGCGATTCTGAACGATAGTTTTTTTTTTTTCACTTTCCCAGACAATGTGACCTATTAATTATTCATGAACACCCAGTATCCCCAAGGCTTTGGGGAACATGTCAGTGAAGTTTCTCTTGATCTGTCGAGTCATTCTGGAGAAGAAGATTTTAAAACGTTTTATTCTTCAAAAATCATAGCTGCCAAACCATGTGACCTATGTCATGATGGTGGAGAGCTTTTTGTTCCTTATAGGCCATGTGGAGGTACTCGCTATTCCTCAGAAAATGATTTTCGTTGTGCAGATCACCAATCATGAATGAAATTTGGCATACTTAAAGGAATTTTAGACGCTGAGTCCAAATCCACTTGTTTCCACGTCGAGGATTGACACAATTGGTCATTTTTGGCAATTAAGATACACCGAACATAAAGCAAGATTTTGACATAGAAATAGAATCAGGTTAGACTGATATGTACGTCAAAGAAAACTCTTGTGAGGCTTTAAAATGATACAATATGTTTATACAGAGCCCTATTACTGTTATTAAAGATGTTTAAAATAAAGGTCGTAAACCGAAGCAGTTACATATTTTTACCGGCCGAAAACGTTGGACCGACCAGACAGGCCTTCGAGTTGACAAAGGCAAGTTTTTGCTTCAAAGGCAGCCACACTGGCTATTAAAGGTAGTTACATTGACTATTAAAGGCAGTTACAGCGCCTATCTAAAGCAGTTACATTGGCATTACGGATTAAATCAAAGACAAAGAGACTGCGCGACTCACCTGATGAAAAGTGGAACCGCCACAAGAGATTACTGTATTAGAACTCCAGTATTCTTGCTCTGAAGCGGTTGCTGAACTAGGCTCTTGACTGCTGCTATTACAAAACTCGAGTCCACTATTACATGCTAACCAATCTGAATACTACTGTGTAGTAGTACCACAGCAAAATCAGTGTGACACCCGCATTCACAGTTCGTCGTCGGAATCATCGTCAGTTCTGCTTTCATCATCCATAAGTTCCATTTCTGCACGGTCTGTTCATCGTTGGCGCAGTTTTGACACCCACAGCACTCTGTGCAGGACAGTCCTCTTGACTGGCAAGAACACTGGTTCGTCTCGCATTTCGTCTTCTTGCAATTACATTTTTGTCGCCTCTAACAGTTCCTTCGGCGCTGTGGTTTGCTCAGCCAGTGAACAATCAGTGCTCCGTTGCGTTCCACCCATCGTGAAATGTAGGAGAAGGGCTTCTATAAACCTCTCAGTTGGCGGTGGTGGATCGCAGACTGATAGTTCATCTTTTGCAATGCAGCATCAGAGTGTCATTGTAGGCGGCAACTTCTGTTCTCCCAGCGACTGACTGCAGAATAGCTTGTAGCGAGCCTCATCCACACTCTTCATGGTCGGTATCACTTCGTGGAGTATTTACCGTGGAAATATCAATGCATCGCAGACAGAACTTTCCAGTGGCATTTACTCGCTTCCTAATGTCAACGACCGATAATGTCCTTGGACTTCCTGTGACCAGATGGAAATTTCGCGCCCGAATCGACTTCGAGTGAGCCAATGCCAACACAAACACATCGGTGTCGAAACTCTCTATGCGCACGACTCTTCATTCTGTCCCGCGTGAGCGGCATGTAGCAGGAGCTTCGTGTCAGCTTCTCATGGTCACATTCAAGTTCAGGTACTGACGACAACAGTCATGAACCACTCGATGCCTTGATTTTCTCACATTTGCCGGCATGACTGACGTACAACAGATGTCGCCCAGTTTTGATGGGAGATGTTCTCGTCCACGATTCGACGATTAACTCCATCAACGCTCCTTGTTGGCTCTGCTCAGGAGATAATTGGCCCACTGTTTTGGAAGGGCTTGATCACGTCCGTAGATGGTTCGACATGAAGATCGCCCGCCCTGCCCGCTCGGCTGGCGTGCTCCAGCACTTGATGCTGATACTTGGGTAAGTATCAAACACCACGTCCAGTCTCGAAAGTTGGTTATGTCGTGCTTTGGCCACTACGATGTTCAGCACCATCTCTTCCAGTTTGCCGAAAGTGTTAGGCAGTGAACCAGCCTTTATCGCCTGAATAACGGCCATTCCATCCACAATTGTTGCACCTTGGATAGCCGAGCTCCACACGGCAATCGGGCCACAGTTTCAGTATATGGTTGCGGAGTTTGGCTTTTCGTCTTAGCAATCGAACCATCACCGGATGCCAGCGGAAAGATATGTTCGCCAGTGGGTACGCGGAGATCGTGGAGTGTTACATTGCTTTTCTCACCAATCAACAGCAGTCGTGTGAAAAGACGACGTTCATTCGCAATTTCAACCTTCGGCGTCTGCTGGTGGGGAGTCGCCGACTTGCCTCGCGCCTTGAGAAAGTTGCCAATTTGGCCTTCGAAATCGACTGAAGAATGGGACCTCACCCCGAGAGAAGCCGATCACGCAAGAATTGCAGACAGCATTCTCTCCCTTGACATACGCGTTCATCAAGTCCGGGAAGTGGCTGGCTGTGCGATGACACCTGAACTATATTGATGAGTTCAAGGTGAGCGCCGAGAAAGGGTTAATCATTTGAAGTACTGTGTCCATCACTTGTACCACCACTGCTTCGTGTTCTTCTTCGAGCTCGACACATCCAAATCCTTTCGTGTTCGGGGCTTCGTGGATACCCGCCATGGATCACATTTTCTTGCGATTTCCGCACGTGCTGTTTGGACAGGATCCACTTCTTCACAGCTGTGCTTTTCTGAGTGTAACCAATGATTCCTCCACTGGTCTTGCTGTCCCTATTTAAAGTCTGCTCTATGATCTGATCACAGCAACACTACTAAATCCATAACGAGTATGCCGTTGGGCAGTCATTTGCCATCCATGCACGCTTGATAGGTGTCTGGGTGGAGTGCTCTAGCCCGGCCATTTCCAGCCAGTAAACGGGTAAGTACCTTGCATAGTTTAGTGATGTACGCAAAGTACCAGGGCATTGACGCTCTCGTGATCGCAAGGTGTTTTGGCCAGTTCGAAGTACGAGTTGCCCCTATAAGCTCTAGTCTAGCTCTACCATTTCCAAGTAGGAGCACCAGAATGTGATGTTTTGCTGCTGTACATTGCTGCTGTCTGAAGTCGCTGTAGCGTGTGAACATTTCTGAGACCTCTTCCGATGACAGTAACTGTTCGAACAACGGAGACGAAACGTTTCCTGGAGACGCTCTATGCACCTCTCGAATCGCACACGCTCTCCTTTGCGAGGAGTCCATGAAGGCCTGGAAGCATAGTCTTCCTAGCGCTTCGTAGACGAGCTTGTGACAGCGCAGACTCCTGTTGTAGTGGTGGCCGTTTATTACTGAATTTGCAGAAGCTGAGCGACAATACAGATCTATTATGAGGTCAGCAGACCTGCGTCTCTGAATATTTTGCCGATCACGCCTGAAAGTCATGAGTTGGTGGAATTCGCCGAGACGAATTACCAACCTTTCTGTAACTCGGGTGCAACCAACGAATCTCCTGCGCCTTACTGTAGATCGCAAGGTCGAAGACAAGAACTACTTCTTCACGTTCCAGTTTATCAGCCATATCGATGCTTTGGCGTAGGACCGTGAAACGGTGTCCAGTTCCGTGGGTGATGCCTCAATCACGGAAGGTAGATGATGGCTGACTTGGTCAACTCTTCATCCCGACGAAGAGGGTGTTGTACCCAGTCCATGTCGGCAACCGCCCGTCCTTTTCTGGACCGTTTTCATTGTGTAATAGAGCACATCCAGCGATAGCCTGTCCTCTTGTGACGGACTGATGTCAATGTCACAACTTAAAAGGCTGTGGTCCCTTGCTTTTTCCCGCCACCATACTTGAGAAGGTGGCGTGTTACCAACTAATGACCGCTGACGACGGCTAATTGGAGTCACTGGAGAGCGTGCTGAATCGGCTCAGAGGTGCTCTTGTATCATCAATCCATTGGTGTGGTGAGTGGTCCCATGACCGGTGAGGGTCTCTCACTGAAATCGATGTTATCGTACACAAATATTGTCGGTAAATTTCTGAGGCAGTTTGAGGGCAGTTTTCCCTCCTGATCAATCTGCAACAGTGCCAAAGCAGTTTCCAACGCCTGTGTAGTACTGACTGAGACACAATGCCCAAGCTTGTTGAGCAGTCCTAACAGTCGAGTAGAACCAGTCCAATGTTTCACAGTCAGGCCCAATGCATAGGACTTCGGAGTAAACGTCTGACCCCTTGACGCTATAGAAAACACGTCTTGAAGAACAGAGAGCTTTTCAGATGAATATGCCGTGAGTTCCACAAATTTCTCCAGGGTTGGCTCGTCTGACAGGCCCGCTATCCATGCAACAAGGTTGTACATGCAACAGGGATGGCTCTTTCAGCATTTGAAATGTCGAAGTCAGGAGTAGTGGTGGCCATGTAATGTCCACACTTTGGTGTTTGTTCAGGTCATCCCTCACCATGAGTGCTCCCGAGTATAGAACATGTAAATTGGGTCTGAGTCACCCTGCTGTGGACCCTGGCTGGCTTCATCCTCTGTATTGACTCTGTTTCTGTTGTAGAGCTACTGTCTACAACAGCAGCCTGAGCAATGGAACCAATATCAATGTCCTTCATGTACACCACTTTGCTCTCAGACATTTTTGTGTGGACGATAGAAAATCATGTCTGGTACCGTTCCTGCAGTCTTTCTTCAGTCTTGTTGCCTGGTAGTTGGCCTTATCCTGACCTTCGCATACTCTGATAGGTCATTGAACATCTCACACAACTTCTTCATATGTATAGATTGCTTTCCATCAATGAGTCTTACCTGGATTACTTTATCACAAAAATGCAAATGTTGAGTCATAGTTCACTTTCTGAGTTTGGAGTTTACTTTCACTCTGTCTGGGTAGTGTCATTCACATACTCGTAATAACATTTAGGGTGATAACAAACTGCCAGCGCCACACAGTCTTTATCCTTTATAGTTGTCATTATTCTCACATCACATTCATCTCTCCTCTGCTCACAGTTTCCCTCAGCTTTCCTTCATCCTGTGTTTCTGCCAGGGACAACTGATCACGTTTAGATTTTCCTTTGACAGGATGAATTTGTCTTTTTTCTGGCATATGATACAAATTTGGCAGTACACCAGCTGATTTGCCAGCCACCCTTTCTACAAGGTTCTGAGGATTTTCTACTATTTTGTGGTATGAGTGCCCCTCTTCTTTGAGTCCGCCCACCACCTCACTGGCTCTACAGAAACTGCAGTAGTGCTGGCTTCTGATTTCCTTTTCCTGGCTTCAACGCGTTTTATATGATCCTTGTTACAAAACGACGCTAAGCAGAACCGGTGACAGCCGGCATCCGCAGGAGGATCAGTCATGGCAGCAGTTTCATTATTTGATCAGCCAGCAAACGGCATTTGTTGATAGTTTCACTATCTGCGG
>CM068956.1:1596173-1609109 GCA_035128595.1 Eptatretus atami | reverse complement strand
TTGTAATTAGAGCACATCCAGCGATAGCCTGTCCTCTTGTGACGGACTGATGTCAATGTCACAACTGTAAAAGGCTGTGGTCCCTTGCTTTTTCCCGCACCATACTTGAGAATGGGTGCGTGTTACCAACTAATGACCGCTGACGACGGCTAATTGGAGTCACTGGATGAGCGTGCTGATCGGCTCAGAGGGTGCGTCTTGTATCATCAATCCATTGGTGTGTGGAGTGGTCCCATGACCGGTGAGGGTCTCCTCACTGAAATCGATGTTATCTACACAAATATTGTCGGTACATTTCTGAGGCAGTTTGAGGGCAGTTTTCCCTCCTGATCAATCTGCAACAGTGCCAAAGCAGTTTCCAACGCCTGTGTAGTACTGACTGAGACACAATGCCCAAGCTTGTTGAGCAGTCCTAACAGTCGAGTAGAACCAGTCCAATGTTTCACAGTCAGGCCCAATGCATAGGACTTCGGAGTAAACGTCTGACCCCTTGACGCTATAGAAACAACGTCTTGAAGAACAGAGAGCATTTTCAGATGAATATGCCGTGGGAGTTCCACAAATTTTCTCAGGGTTGGCTCGTCTGACAGGCCCGTATCCATGCAACAAGGTTGTACAATGCAACAGGGATGGCTCTTTCAGCATTTGAAATGTCGAAGTCAGGAGCAAGTGGTGGCCATGTAATGTCCACACTTTGGTGTTTGTTCAGGTCATCCCTCACCATGAGTGCTCCCGAGTATAAACATGTAAATTGAGGTCTGAGTCACCCTGCTGTGGACCCTGGCTGGCTTCATCCTCTGTAATTGACTCTGTTTCTGTTGTAGAGCTACTGTCTACAACAGCAGCCTGAGCAATGGAACCAATATCAATGTCCTTCATGTACACCACTTCGCTCTCAGACATTTTTGGTGGACGATAGAAAATCATGTCTGGGTACCGTTCCTGCAGTCTTTTCTTCAGTCTTGTTGCCTGGTAGTTGGCCTTATCCTGACCTTCGCATACTCTGAGTAGGTCATTGAACATCTCACACAACTTCTTCATATGTATAGATTGCTTTCCATCAATGAGTCTTACCTGGATTACTTTATCACAAAAAATGTCAAATGTTGAGTCATAGTTCACTTTCTGAGTTTGGAGTTTACTTTCACTCTGTCTGTGGTGTGTCATTCACATACTCGTAATAACATTTACGGTGATAACAAACTGCCAGCGCCACACAGTCTTTATCCTTTATAGTTGTCATTATTCTCACATCACATTCATCTCTCCTCTGCTCAACAGTTTCCCTCAGCTTTCCTTCATCCTGTGTTTCTGCCAGGGACAACTGATCACGTTGAGATTTTCCTTTGACATGGATGAATTTGTCTTTTTTCTGGCATATGATACAAATTTTTGGCAGTACACCAGCTGATTTGCCAGCCACCCTTTCTACAGAGGTTCTGAGGGATTTTCTACGTATTTTGTGGTATGAGTGCCCCTCTTCTTTGAGTCCGCCCACCACCTCACTGGCTCTACAGAAACTGCAGTAGTGCTGGCTTCTGATTTCCTTTTCCTGGCTTCAGCGGTTTTATATGATCCTTGTTACAAAACGACGCATAGCAGAACCGGTGACAGCCGGCATCCGCAGGAGATCAGTCATTGGCAGCAGTTTCATTATTTGATCAGCCAGCAAACGGCATTTGTTGATAGTTTCACTATCTGTGGTTCGCACCAAGCCTTCGCATACTCGCATACCTTACGCCAGCTCTTATCCGTGAATTGCGTCACTTTCTCATCATCCTCCCCGCCCAAGTGTATGAAACAACCCATATTTGGTTGTTGAAAGACCAAAATCACTCGAAATCACACGACAACCATGGGCGCCGCCATCTTGATTTGTTGCTTCCTGGTCGTTTCCTCCACGATTACAAGCACGCCACGCCCACTTCACGGCGGTAATTTCAAATGGTAATAACTGGTGGGTGTCAACTTGTGCATATGGAAACAAGTAGGAATTTCAATGGTGTGTTCTCATGAATGTTACAGGTGTGGAATTTCGTTTAGATTGGTGATCTGCACAACGAAACTGAACGAACCGACCCACCTCCACATGACCTATTATGGATAGGCGATCATACCTGCAATGTTTCACCTCAATCTGTTCAGCCATTGCAGAGAAGAAGATTTTTGAAGGTTTCATGTTAAAAAATAATATGGCTGCCGAACCACATGACCGATGACGTCGTCATGTTTTTTTTTTGCCAATTACAATTTAGCCCGAGATGACCCTCAAAAATTTTCAGACTGATCAGATAAACCATTTGACATATGCAATTATGATGTCATAAGGAAGCCATGTATGACATCATCAAAAAATTACTCTCGTTTCCCTTGTGCTGTACTTCACATGTGCCAAGTTTCAATTTTTTCCATGGAGCAGTTTTGGAGATACAAAGTCCAAAGTTTTTCTTTTTTTCCAAAATGACTGCCACACCATGTGACATATGACGTAATAGTTATCACAAAAACATTCTACATGAGTAGTCACATTTATGGTGAAAAACAAAACCATCCCACCCTGCTTCGATTGGACACCTGACCCACGATGTCCTCTTTATCAAATCAAATTCAGAATGGGTGGCAAATCACATATTTGCAGCTTTGCGTTGATCTGATAAGGTTTTTTTTGTCCCACGTGGCTGT
This sequence comes from Eptatretus atami, assembly GCA_035128595.1. NCBI lineage: Eukaryota > Metazoa > Chordata > Myxini > Myxiniformes > Myxinidae > Eptatretus > Eptatretus atami. Next base: position 1,606,427 of record CM068956.1, on the reverse strand, counting down.
GAGACCATGGGATCGATGATGTTGAAATATTCGTCAAATATTCCCCATGCCGAGTCAATCATATTTTAAAAAATTATTATTTCTCTGAAACCACTTAGTCTTTTGATGGGAGGCTTTGCAGTGAAGATCTACTACTGTTGCTGCAAATAATTTATTCAACAATGACCTCATCAGTCACATGATGTGACAGCCACGTTGGTTTTAAGGAAATAATGAAACAATTATTTCTCTGAAACCATTTAACATCAATACTGTACTTTGCAGTGATGATCCACTGCACTTGTTGCATACATTTCACTTAAAATGACATCATCAGTCACATGGTGTGGCAGCCACATTGGTTGCAAGGACAATATAAAAAAAATTATATTTTGGAAACCGCTATAGTGATCAGACAGTGACAACAGAGTCTACAAAACAGCTGTTCACCACCTTATCTTCCCCCATCCAAAACCATGGTCTTTTCCACCCCCGTTAATCCAACCCAAACCCACCTCCTTCAAATTCCCTGTTTTCCTTCTTGAAAGTCCCTGTAATGTCCATCTTGTTTACCCCATACCTTCCCCAGATCTCCTAATGTTGATGTTCACTGTTTTGTGCTTCCCTCTACCACCCCTCTTTTCATCTGCTCCCTTTGTTATACGTCCTGTGTGTTCGCTCTTATACGAGCCTCGACATTGTCTACAAAAAAAGAAAAAGAAGTGAATCTTTGCAGTTGTGATGCACTACCATTGCTCCATGTAACACAACATGTTTCATATTGATCTGTTAAATGGTTTTGGAGAAAAAAGGTTTTTTTAACTTTTGGTATTCAAACTAACATGGCTGCCAAACCACGTGACCTACGGCATTGAAAATTTGGACGCTGACCAAGAGTGGGTAGAGGATTACATCGGTGAAATTTTGTTTTGTTTGGATAAAGTTCATTTTTCTCTCCAATATAGCTGCCACACCACATGACCTATGACATCACTTCCACACTGTATGCAGCTATATACAGTAGTTTGATGATGCTTGGTAAATTTTGCTTTGATCAGGTAAGCGTTTCCAGAGAAAACATAATTTAATATTTTTTCCAATCCAATATGGCCTCCGAACCATGTGATTTATCAATTATTCTTTATCATCCTCGTATCCCCCAACTCATAGTGAACAGGACTGTGAAGTTTCCCCTCAATCTGTCCAGCTGTTCTGGAGAAAATTTTTGTTGGTTCGAGGGTAAATCCAAGATGGCTGCCAGACCATATGACCTGCAACATCATAGTTATCAAACTTTATTCAGCATGGCGAATCGATAATTTGGGTGCAGTTTCACTTCAATCTGTAAAGCGGTTCTGGAGAAGAAGATTTTTTTACCTTTTTACAAAAAAATAAACAACAACTCGGCTGCCAAACCACATGATGGATGACGTCATATTAATTTTTTCTGTGTTCACATCTTTTCCTCGATGAACCACAGACATTTTAATCCTGATGGGATGCAGCGTTTCATGTGTCGCATTTTCACCAGGATACCACTTCACCGATGACGTCATAGTCAAATCACTGTTATTCCCCATGCAGTGTAGTTTCCAGATGCCATGTTTCAATTTTTTCAAAGATACGTTTTCGGAGAAACAGAGGGCCAAAGTTTTCCCATTTTTCCAATATGGCTGCCACCCCATGTGATCTATGACGTCATAATTATCGTTAAAAAATTATCCATGAGTAGTGGCATCTATCATGAAAATTATGTGTCAATTGGATAAGGGTTTGCAAAGAAACCAGAGAAAATTTGCAAAGATTCCTCTTTCAAAGAACTCTGCCAAATGTAAAATCTTTATGAATATGTCAGTATATTATGTATGTTCTGTGTGTGTTCGTATAATATGGAATAGGCAAAGCCTAGAAGCGAACGTAGAATTCTTCTTACATTCGTATTATAATTATCAAATTAAAGTCTTTTTGCTATGAAAAAATAAAATATTTCCTTAACATTACCTTCACAACACAACTACACCGCCTAGAACAGGATCTCATCTGCAAAATAAATATTACCTCAACATTACCTTCAAACAACAACTACACCATAGAACAGGATCTCATCTGAAAAAAAAAATTCCTCAACATTACACTTCACACGACAAACTACACCGCTGTAACAGGATCTCACCTAAAAAAATTAATATTACCCAACATTATACCTCAACATTACCTTCACAACAACAACTACACCGCCTAGAACAGGATCTCATCTGAAAAAAAAATCCTCAACGTTACTTAATAACTGTGATAGGAAAAACCTCAGATTTAAGGCTTTATTCACTTGATTCGAGCCGTCTCTACAAGCAGAGAAAAGAGATTAATATTGTTATCAACACACGCAGGGTATAAAAGCAATTAGCCAGCAAAGTACATGGAGTCTGGTACACTCTCAATTCCCACCATTTAAGTGCAGCAAGTGAACACACAGCAGTTAATGGCAATGCCCAGGACAGTCCACCGAAGCGCGCGCACACCCGGTTTTATCTGTCTGCGCGCGAGCCACGCGCACGTGATCATTCGTCACTTCATCCTTATTTCACCACATTCTCCCATCTTTAAAATGTAACCAGGGGTCCAACCAGCGCACCATGATTACTTCAAAGTAGAGGAGCATACATTTCAAGCACGAGAGCCATTTAAAACTACAGGAGCATACATTTCAAGCAGTGAGAGTCATTTAAAACTACAGGAGCATACATTTCAAGCAGTGAGAATCATTTGGAGTTTATAAAGCATAGTGATGGGTTATCAGAGGATGCGATAATTCCCTTTACAGATTGAGTCGGCGAGGGTTTTATCGTCGGCCTCTCCGGAGATTATGCGGTTTCACTTGAGGGAGGCTTTCGACTCACCTGAGAGCCTCGATTCGTGCCGGGATGTCTCCACGATTGCTCTCGGGTGGGATGCGTAGCCCCGTCTACATCATTCCCGACGCCACCATTCAGGGTGAGGTGCCACCTGAGGAGAAACACTGGGAGGGAATGTCAGAGGGAGGATACCAGAGGGAGGAGTACCCGCGGGGAGTACCAGAGGGGAAGTTCCGTGGAGCTAGGGGCAACCCACCGTGGTCTCCCCATCGGAAGTCTAACATGAGCATACTCAGGATTAGCATCGATGAGTTCGACCTTCTCCACGATTGGTTCATACTTCTTTGTCGTACGGGCGCTTCATGAACACCGTACCGATAGGTTAGCCAGTCGGGCACCGAATGTCCGCCGTATATCGTCGTTGGTGAGCAAACATTCGTTCATGCGGAGTAGCATTGATGGACGTACAGAGCAAAGAGCGTATGGAATTCAGGCATCGGGAGGGTAACCTCCCACCGCCCGAGCCCCAGTCCTCTCGATTTGAGTGCCAGGGTTACGGCTTTCCAAATGACCCCGTATATCGTTTCCACCACCCATCCCTTGTGGGTTGTAACTCGTCGTTCACTAGTTGCCTATGCCGTGTTCATATAGAAACGTTGAGTTCGGCCGACATGAAACACGGACCTCTGTCAGAATGTATGTACGAAGGTTTCCCAACATGGCAAAGAGTTCAGAGAGACATTTCACGACAGTGCCCCAGTCATATCCGAGCAGGGAATGCGAACGGGAACCTTGAGTATTCGTCAACAACAGTGAGTACGTATCGCGTTTTCTGTCTCACTCGGCAAGGCCCTTTAAAGTCGATGTTGAGTCTCTCGAAGGGTGAAGTAGCCTTGATCAACTTGCCGGGGCGGCGCCATAGAATCTGGGTTTAGTTCGGCACAAAACAGGGCAAGAAGCACTCACTTGTTTTAACATCTTCGATAGAATAGGAAGGTTTTGTTACGTACAAGGTGCCATCCTAGTCACCCCTGGTGGCACAGGAGGCATGGAGGTCTTGCAAGGCCGACCTGATGTCGCCGAACAGTGGACCACGAGAAGGCGTCGGCAGCAGGTTTCCTTTCCAGGCCGATAAAACAATGTCGTTATTATACAAGATAAGATCTATCCGCCATCTCATTATTTTGTCATTCTTAATTTTCCCGTTGTTTTTCCCATCAAACTATAAAGGCAACGATCGCTGGTCCGTAACGAGTGTGAAGTGTTGCCCAGTAAATAATGTCTCCATTTACGTAGGGCTTCGACAATAGCGTACGCTTCCTTCTCTATCGCCGAGTGTCTCTGCTCGCTTCCAGATAGGGTTCTCGAGAAGAACGCGACGGGTCGGCCGACTAGATGAGCGTCGCGGCATCGTGTGATCGGAAGCGTCCGTTTCCCCACGCGGCACCGTGCTATCGATCGATAATACTACGGAATTACTGATATCATCTTTGAGGCTGTGGAAGGCTTCTCACAACAGCGGATCTAACGGGAAGCTCTTGCAGTGCACCAGAGGATGTATTTTCTCAAAAGTATTTGGGAATCACCACCTGCTGTAGTACGCGAAAATCCCGATCACCCGACGTAATGATTGCAGGTCATGGTGGGGTAGCTCGCGGAGACGGGCGCAAACGTTCAGGATCGGGCTTGATTGTGCCGTCGGTATTGTGTATCCGCGAATAGATCGATTGACTTTACCGAGAATACGCATTGTCATAGTTCAGCGTCAGATTAATTTTTAGCAATACTCAAGAAATCTGTCCAGATTCGGTCATGTTCCCCCTGATCCTTTCCGCACACCGTGACATTGTCCACGTAAACAAAAGTGTCTTTGAGGTTTCATCCGAGATGATGTCGTCCATGACTCGCTGGAAGCAGGCCACTCCATTAGTGACACCGAACGGATTCTTCTAAATTGATAGGTGCTGCCGCCTCGAACGCACTGTAAGGTTTGTCTTCCTCTCGAATGGGAATTGATGATACGCGCTCTGCAAATCAATGTGCTGAATACTTTGTAATTGGCCACTCGTTCGACCATCTCGTCTATGCGCGGCAATGGGTAGGCATCGAGTGGTGAAGCGATTGACCGTTTGAGAATAATCGACAACCATTCGTTTCTTATGGTTCTGGTTGGAGGTCACCATACTTGTGCGCGCCATGGCGAATCGCTCGGCTCTATAATACCTTCTCCAATAAATCGCTTAGTCTCAGAAGCGATGAAGTTTGTATCGGCAGTGGTATAACGTCGCGATTTGATCGCTATCGGTTTGCAGTCCGGCGAATAAGTTTGCAAACAGCAGGGGGGCGATACCTCGGCGGTGGTCAGAGCATTCAGAATTAGTCGGGGTTTGTTTCCGCCAAAGGGTATTTCGACACTGTGTGTTGCTTGAGGAATTATGCCCCCAAGATTAATCCGCACATAATCACGAAGCACCAGTACCCTTACATTCCCGAGTGTGTAGCCCTTACGTCTAGTTCGACGTTACAGTACCCTTGTGCGCTTGACTGTAGCGATTGTCAAGCCATGCATACCGTATTGTCGGTCGGGTAGACCTTCCATTTTCTGTCTCTCGCTAGTAGCTATCGACGAAACTTTCAGAGCTGCCGGTATCGATCAGCGCCTCGGCCATATGCCCGTTAATTCGTACTTTGATGATAGCTTTGATAGATTTCCCGGTGAAGCTGCTGTCACCTTCTTTTGTAAGTAGAGGGCAGCGGAGGTGGTTATTTCTTCTGAGAGTAGATTTGCATACCCTGCATAATGTCCTTTCTTGTCACAGTTCTGCATCTTGCATCCCTGGCGGGGCATTTGCTACGGGGGTGTTTTATACCCACAAAAGAAACATTTACAACCGGATGGGTTGCCGAGGAGCTCGACGTGGTCTGGGTGTCGATTCCTCCGGATTATTCCATCCTCAGCATCGGTGGTTGCCCGGGGAGTTCTTTGAGTTTCCGTGGTAGCCGCATTCATTAGCAGCACCGTGTGTCCCATAGGCCTCCGCTTGCTGCTGTGCCGTTTCCATAGCTCGGGCCTGGTTGGCAACCGTTCAAGATCGGGTTGGCTTTTTCCAGTAAGCGTTGCCGGATGGGGCTGACTTGAGCCCCTGATGAAGCCTCCCGGGTCGCTTCATCTCGATGTTCCTCGGCGGTTACAGCCCGAAAATTGCAGTCTTTGCCCATCTGCTTCAGAGCTTGCGGTACTGATCGATGTCTCACCGGTCTCTTGCCTGCGGGTGTTGAGAAGATGTCTTGTGTATACCTCGTTCTTGCGCTTCACGTAAAGCGCTCGCAGCACGTCGATCGCTGCGTCGTAAGTGTCACACTCGCGAAGAGCCTGAATACGCTTGGCGAGACCATGGTTCCAGGTGCGCCAGTTCGTCGGCTCCCTCTTCAATGATGGTCAGGTAGTGCGAAGAAGCACGGTACCAATGGGTCACTTCATCTCCGAGTCCGGTTAGCGTCGGATTCGCATCGAATCTCTCGGCCTTTAAATCTTGTCCATGATCGGTTGATGCAGGCCAAAAGAAATCAAGTGAAATAAATTGTAATAAACTGTGATAGGAAACCTTCAGATTGTAAGGCTTTATTCACTTGATTCGAGCCGTCTCTACAAGCAGAGAAAGAAGATATATTGTATATCAACACACGCAGGGTATAAAAGCAATTAGCCAGCAAAGTACATGGAGTCTGTACACTCTCAATTCCCACCATTTAAGTGCAGCAAGTGAACCACAGCAGTTTAATGGCAATGCCCCAAGGGACGTCCCACCAGACGCCCGACACCCGGTTTATCTGTCTGCGGCGCGAGCCACGCTCACGTGATCATTCGTCACTTCTCCTTATTTCACCACATTACCTTCACAACAAACAACTACACCGCCTAGAACAGGATTCTATCTGCAAAAAAAATTATACCTCAACATTACCTTCACAACAACAACTACACCGCCCTAGAACAGGATCTCATCTGAAAAAAAAATTCCTCACATTACCTTCACAAAGACAACTACACCACTAAACAGGATCTCATCTAAAAAATTAATATTACCTCAACATTACCTTCAACGACAACTACACCGCCTAAACAGGATCTCTCTGAAAAATAAATTTACCTCAACATTACCTTCACAACAACAACTACACCACTAGAACAGGATCTCATCTGAAAAAAAAAATTCCTCAACATTACCTTCACAACAACAACTACACGCCTAGAACAGGATCTCATCTAAAAAAATATTTACTCAACATATACCTCAACATTAACTTCACACAACAACTCACCACCTAGAACAGGATCTCATCTAAAAAAAAAAAAAATTACCTCAACATATACCTCAATACCTTCACACAACAACTACACCGCCTAGACAGGATCTCATCTAAAAAAATAATATTACCTCAACATTACCTCAAATTACCTTCACACAACGACACACTAACCACCTAGAACAGGATCTCACTAAAAAATAATATTAAAATATACCTCAACATTACCTTCCAACAACAACTACACCCGCCTAGAACAGGATCTCATCGAAAAAAAAAATACTCAACTTACCTTCACAACAACAACTACACCGCTAGAACAGGATCTCATCTGAAAAAAAAAATCCTCAACTTACCTTCACAGACAACACACCGCCTAAGAACAGAAGCTCATCTAAAAAAATATATAATTACTACAACATTACCTTCACAACGACAACTACACCGCCTAGACAGGATCTCATCTAAAAAAAATAATATTACCTCAACATTATACCTCAACATTACTTCACAACAAACAACTACACGCCTAGAACAGATTCATCTAAAAATATCCTTAACATTACCTTCACAACAACAACTACCCCTAGAACAGGATCTCATCTGAAAATAAAAATATTACCTCAACATTACCTTCACAACAACAACTACACCGCCTAGAACAGGATCTCATCTAAAAAAAAATATTCCTCAACATTATTCACAACGACAACTACAACCGCCTAGAACAGGATCTCACTAAAAAAATTAATATTACCTCAACATTACCTTCACAACGACAACTACACCGCCTAGAACAGAATCTCATCTGAAAAAAAATTATTACCTCAACATTACCTTCACAACAACAACTACACCACTAGAACAGGATCTCATCTAAAAAAAATTATATTACCTCAACATTACCTTCACAACGTACAAACTACACAACGCTAGAAAGATCTCATCTGAAAAATAAATATTACTCAACATTACCTTCACAACAACAACTACACCCTAGAACAGGATCTCATCTAAAAAAAAAAATTCCTCAACATTACCTTCACAACAACAACTACACCGCCTAGAACAGGATCTCATCTAAAAAAATTAATATACCTCAACATTATACCTCATACATTACCTTCACAACAACAAACTACACCGCCTAGAACAGGATCTCATCTAAAAAAAAAAATTACCTCAACATTATACCTCAACATTACCTTCACAACAAAACAACTACACCGCCTAGAACAGGATCTCATCTAAAAAAAAATTATTAACCTAAAACATATATCCTCAACATTACCTTCACAACAACAACTACACCGCCTAGAACAGGATCTCATCTAAAAAATAATATTACCTCAACAATATACCTCAACATTACCTTCACAACAACAAATACACCGCCTAGAACAGGATCTCATCTGAAAAAAAAAAATCCTCACAGTTACCTTCAAACAAACAAACACACCGCTTGAACGAATCTCATCTGAAAAAAAAAATCCTCAACGTTACCTTCACAACGACAAACTACACCGCTAGAACAGGAGCTCATCTAAAAAAATTATTACGTTACCTCAACTTACCTTCACAACGACAAACTACACCGCCTAGAACAGGATCTCATCTAAAAAAAATTATATTACCTCAACATTATACTCAACATTACCTTCACAACAACAACTACACCGCCTAAACAGGATCTCATCTGAAAAAAAAATCCTCAACGTTAACCTTCACAACACACAACTACACCGCCCTAGAACAGGATCTTCATCTAAAAAAAAATTATATTAACCTCAACATTATACCTCAACATTACCTTCACAACGACAACTACACCGCCTAGAACAGGATCTCATCTAAAAAAAAATATTACTTACAATTACCTCAACGTTACCTTCACAACAGACAACACACCGCCAGAACAGGATCTCATATAAAAAAAAATATATTACCTCAACATTATACCTCACATTACCTTCACAACGCCAACTACACCGCCCTGACAGGATCTCATCTAAAAAAATTAATACTAGAAGTGAATGTAGTATTCTTCTTACATTCACTTCTGACTTTACTATAACCTGTTCACAACTGGATACGCAATTTCCCGGTTACTTCGGCCTGGATTCGGGATCAGCGATCAAATAACGTAAATCACGATTTAAAAATTATTTTTGTGATGCGGGGAGATATCTTTATTAAAATCAGTGAGGAAATATACACCATGTCAGTATTTGGGTCTTCATGCTCCGACGATGCCTTTATCTCCCGGCATGCATCATTCCCCATGCAAAAAACCGGAAACAAAAAAAAACCAGAAGCAAAAAAAAAACGGAAGCAAAAGGTCATAGCCAACGACACGGATTCACAATTGCCAGGGTTATTTTGTTGTTTTCCTTTCTCTCATGTGCACCGTTAAGTAATATTCACAAGATAGAAATATAACCCAATCGTGTTTGTACACCGCACAGCGTTTAAAAACAACCGGAAGCAAAAGGGTCAGACAACGACACGATTCCAAATTGCCAGGTAGAATTGTTTGTTGTTGTTGTTTCCTATTCTCTCATGTGCACGCGTTAAGTATGAAGCTCATTTCGTTAGCTATAAACTGCATTAACACAACGCCACTTGGCACCGGTGTATGAGTTGTTGGTTGTTATTTCCAAATGCGGGTTTCAGAATGTGGAACGGAGTCCTCCCATTTCTCGAAGTATCCACCTTCGTGTGTGTGTATGTGTGTGTGTGTGCTGTCGTGTGCATGTGTGTGTGTTTGTGTGTGTGCGTGTGCGTGTGTGTGCGTGTGTGTGTGCGTGTGTATCGAGAGAAAGGTGAAGGGTGGAGGTGGGGTTAGCAAAAGAATGATATGCTATGCTTAATGACAAAACACACAGACATAGACACATAGACACACAGACACACAGACACACAGCACACAGACACAGACACACACAGACACACATACACACATACACACATACACACACACAACACACAAATGCAGCTCAGGAGACATATTTCTACAATGAGTAAAAACACACTATGCCGAAAAGAATAACAAAATATATATTTTTAAACCCTGATGTTTCAGAAGACCACTACCTTCCATCCTCGCAGGTTAAAT
>CM068956.1:1580078-1595788 GCA_035128595.1 Eptatretus atami | reverse complement strand
CGAAGGTGTGATGTAGATTGTGACAATGTGCTTTCTGTAAACATACCTAGGTGTTTTTCATGTAATTCTGCAAGCATGTGTTGTTGCAATGGGGATGGTATAACTACTACATGTCTTCCCCATAACAGACATCCATCATCTACCAACAGTTCCTGTCTGTGGCACCAATATGGTTGAATAGCCTTGTTGGTGCTGTGATTAGGCCAACCCAACATAGTATAGTCGTACCCTTTAGTCAAGACCACGTCTTTGCTGGTACATTCGTCAGTTTGTTTTGTGGTCATGAGTACTTTGTTTTCAAAACTGTAGTGAATGTATTGCAGTTTTGAAAACAAACTTTTCCTTGGGATCCGCAGTATTTGGATCATCTACCGGTAATCTACTCAACATACCCGTGTTGGCATTTTGCTTAGAGGTACGGTACTCTATGTGGTAAGTATACCCAGCCAACAACAATGCCCAATGTTGAAGTCTCACTGTAGTAAGGGGTGGAATTCCTGTTTTTGGTCCTACATATACACATCAAGGGCTGGTGATCCGTTACCAGCCTGAAATTCTGGCCATATAAGTACAAATGGAATGTATTTATGCCGTACACAATTGCCAACCCCTCCTTCTCAATCTGTGCATCATCTTTCTCTGCAGCACTCAGGGGTTCTCGAGGCATATGCTGTCGGACTTTCTGATCCATCTTCTAGTTTGTGACTTGATATCACCCCCAGGCCCTGGGGTCTAGCATCCACACTTAACACTTGTGGTTTCTTTGCGTCATCATGTAGCAAAACCTTATCACCTGTGAGAACGTTTTTTGCATACACAAACACCTCCTCACTCTTTGCAGACGACGGCCACTTTGTGTGCTGGTTCAATCGGTCGTAGAGAGGTTGCAGGTTGGAAGGGAACAAAATTTCCATCATTATTTAGCATGGCTGAAAATGACTTTAGTTCTGAAACATTTTTATGTCTGGAGGCCTTCTGAATCACCTCCACTTTGCTCTGTAAGGGGCAGATTCCTTCTGCATCCAACAAACGACCGAAATACTCAAGTTCAACTTTGAAAAATTCACATTTTTCACCATTTCAACGCACATTGTGTTTGTTAAGCCCACCAAACACTTTCTCAAGAACTCTAATATATTCTTCTACCGTCTCTGTAGCTACTCTGATATCATCAATGTAACAAAGCACATGATCTAAACCTGCCAAAATCTTATCCATGATGGCGTGAAACAGATGGTGCAGTTTTCACATCAAAACACAAACGTATTGTTGCCAATAAACCTTTCTGGGTGTTTAACACCATCAACCTTGCTGATTCTTCACCAGAAATAACTGGTTAAATGCACCGGTTAAATCTAACTTTGAGAAGACATTAGTTTGTGTACCATTCTGTGTGACTTTGGCAACCACATCCTGAATGTTGGGGAGTTTGTACCCATCATCCTCAATGGCGTCGTTAACGGCTTAACAATCACCACAAACCCTCACGTTGTTTGGTTTGTGCACATTAACTGATGATGATTCCCAATCACTACGGTCTATAGGGTACAAAATATCCTCCTTAATTTGCCTGTCAGTCTGGTGTTGGCTTAGCAGTTAAGGTGGCTGGCTTTGGACCTAAGGGTCCTGAGTTTGGGCCTCTGTTTTTTCCCTTGAATTAACACCAGGTGAGGTTTACTCAGCATGTCATCCTTTCAAGGCTGGTGAAATGGGTACCTGTGTACTGGCGTAATAACCAGTTGGAGTAACCTACGTTGGAGTGATGGCCTGTCTCGGACAGTGCTCCTTGCCAATGAAACTGCCTCAGCAGCACTACGTGCCTTTCTAGTGTGAAAGGAATAGTATTATATTATTATTAGTATTATTATTATTATTATTATTATTAATTAGCCTGTCATACTTATCTTCTACAATAGAATACGGTATCGGTTTAACTTTCTGAAGCACTGGTTTTGCATCAGGCTTTAGCTTGAGAGACGCAGTCAACCCTTTTATGCCCATACCCTCACTAGAGAACAATGAGCTATTCCGATTTAACAGCTTGTTAAACTCCGGTGGGAATTCACTTGATTGAGGGACAGGAACCTCGGGCTTTGCAATCCTTGTAATGGAGAAGATACTTTCCCAATCAAGCTTTATCTTACTCAGCCAATTCCTCCCCAACAAGGATGGACGATTTCCTTTTACAAGAACAAGTTCGAACATGAACTCTTGGTTATCCCCATACCTTACTGGTACCTTAGTACATCCAACAATAGGAACTCGAATGTGGTACGAAAATGTATTTTTCGGCCTGGCCTAGTTAACCCCCTCCTGCACAGTGGTCCTGTGAAGAGGTTTCCTTGTTTCGGGACAAGGTGACGATTTTGCCAGTTTTTCCTCGTCTTCTTTTTCTTTGTAGCCATAATTCACATTTCGTAGCTCTCATCCCTCTTTATGACGAATTTCAATAAAAAACAAAAACAAAAACGATTTCCCCTCTATAACTGGGTGTAGTTATTTTGTTGCTTTCCAATGGAAATTCAGACAACTTATCATCATCGTATCCAGTTTCTGGAACAGTTGAGCATGACGCTCCGTGTCAAGTTCCATGACGATCTCTGTGTGACCTATCGGCTTACTGAGCCTTACCGGCTTTACCTTACTGGTTGTTTCACTGTTACAGTGGACAAACCAGACCCTTCATGGTCGTTTTCCTGACCACTATCCAAATCAGTGTTGTAGTTCACCGACGAATCGACATATTTGGTTGAACTTTTCATAGGGCACATTTTCCGTACATGTCCTATTTTACCACCGCTACCTGCCAAGACCACCGGAAAAGATAAAAACACCCCAATACATTAATAGGGATCACGCTGATCCTATGTGGCAAGTCTGGATGGAATCAGCCCACAATTGTAAGAGTAATTGCACGACAAACAAACACACAAACACCGGTCCGTGAATTATAGTGAGGATAAGGGAAGAAAGGGGGAAGTGACTGTGAATTTAACGTTTCCATCTTTATTACTTTTAATATTGTTCTTAACAAACGGGATAGAGCAATGCAGGCATGATAGGCCAATGGCCTTCTCATGTGCCAAGTTCCCCTGTGTATATTTTATGTAACATTGTTAAGAACAGGAAGAAATGGGAAGGGGAGGAAAAAAGTTGGGGGAGAGGGTGCATGATGTTGGAAGAGGGAGATTTAGCCATTTGGAAAGGGTGGAGGGGGGGGTGGACTTGGGGTTGGAAAGGGAATTGAGTACTTGGGGTTTGGGCAGTTGAGACTTGAAGAAGAAAGGGGAGGGAGGGCAGAGAGGGGACAGATTTGGGATTGAGGGGATTGTAGCTTTTGAAGGGGAGGGGGAGGGGGGGGGAGTTGAGACATTGGTTGGGAGGGGGTTTGAGGATTTGAAGAAAGGGTGAGAAACAACGTTTGGGTGTGGTGGGAGGGGGTTAATGACATGGGATTGTGTGGTGGTGTGGTGGGGGGGAGGGTGTTAAGGGCATGAAGTCACATTTTTGAGGTTTTTGTGTTCTTTTCTGTTTTTGGGGACTTTGGGTCTTTTGGGTATATCAGGGTATTTTAGGTGTTTGGAGTATTTTGGGTCTTTTAGATCATTGGGGGTATTTTTGAGTTGGGGGGTTTTTGGGTCTTTTGGATTTTTTGTGGGTCTTTTGGATCTTAGGGTCTTTTGGTCTTCATGGTTCGTGGTCTTCGGGATATTTTGGTCTTCATCTTTGGGTCTCTCTGCATCTTTTTGGTCTTCGAGGTCTTCGGTGATGTTTTGGGTCTTCTGAATCTTTTGGTCTTTGTGATCTTTGGGATCTTTAGGGTCTTCAGGGGTCTTTTTGGGTCTTCATGGTTCTCGGGGTCTTTTGGTTTTAGGGGTCTTTTGGGTTCTTTGGGTATCTTTGTGGTCTTTTGGGTCTCTGTGGTCTTTTGGATCTTAGGGTCTTTTTGGGCCTTTTGGGTCTTTGGGGTCTTTTGGTTATTTTGGGTATTTTGGGGTCTTTTAGGTCTTTTGCGTCTTTTGCGTCTTTTGCGTCTTTAGGGTCCTTAGGGTCTTAGAAGGTCTTAGAAGGTCTTCAAAGGTCTAAGGGGTCTCAGCAGTCTAAGGGGTTTAAAGGTAGATTACAATAGTACGTAAATAATAGACATATAGTCACAAGGCTGGATGGACGGATGGAAGGAAGGAAGGAAGGACGGATGCACTTCGAGACTGAGCTCGATGGAAAGATGTGATTCCTGTGGGGTGATTGAAAAGCATCTGTCACAGCTTGCCCATACACACTGAAGCAAATTACATGTCTGGTTCATCTGATTCAAGCCTTACAGTTGAAATGTGCTATTCATAGAGCACTGCACCGTGCTTTCTCTCACCTTTTCTGATCGACCGACACAAAAGGTTAAGATGCTGTTATTATGGCAATCTGTCTGTTCAGCTGCCGTTGGTATTCCCACTTTGCTTGAAGTATATAACCTGTTTGCAGTGATGAACCAAAGCATACGAGTCGCACGCCAATGGTGACAAACAATAGTACTCTAAAAATACACAGCTTTTCATATTTATCATTTTTCACTGTCCATACATTGTTACAAAACACCCAAAGAATGATACTCTAATTGAATTATCCACCTCGTTTTCACTCCCTCCCACCCCATCCCAGAATATTTTGCACAAAATACGTTTTATATATTGTTGTATGAATGTCAAAATTAAATTATTCTTATTAGATTCCCAATATTTTACTTTCTGTAGAAGAATAGATCAGATTGTGTGACACCCTCTGAGGGGAATAGTTTCATCCTCTTCTAAGCCTGGTGTTGGCTTAGTGGTTAGGGTGGCTGGCTTGGGATTCTAGGTTGGTTTCGTGGTGAGAGTGGTGAGCTTGGGATCCTAGGGTGCTGAGTTTGAGCCCAGTTTGCTGCTGAATCAACACAAGGTGGGGTCAACTCAGCCCGTCATCCTTCTGAGGTCAGTGAAATGAGTACCAGTGAACTGGGAGAGGGGCACAGCATTAGTGGCACAGCTGTGCTTCCAAGAAATGATTACTTCCCAGCAGCCAAGCTGCCATTTGCAGGAACATAACTCTTTTCTGCAAAAGCATGGCTTCGCCTGCTGCTAAGCCTGCCGAATGCTCTGCAGGTCGTCTCGACATCCGGTCACTCGGGGAGACTGGGGCTGATTGGGATATCCTCTCTCATCAAGTGCCAATGTGTTGGCACTAAATAGTAACAGAACATATTGGCCACTGGGATCAACAATTTCCATCTGCCAAATATACTGTACATATAGTTTTTGGCCCTATCTCTCAATTTTAGAAATTAGGCCTATGTTGATCTTTTGACCTGAAAAATAATTGGTTGAATTAATTGACCTGATATGCAAATCCTGTTCAAATTTCAAATCAATCGGATGAAAATTGAGGATTTTCGAAATTGCACCTGAGTTGGTGACTTTTGGCCCATGTTGACCTTTTGGGATATGCTGACCTCAAGAATAGTTGGTGGTTGTATTCACTGAGCTGATATGAAAATACTCTTCAAAATTTCAAGTCAATTGAATAAAAATTGACAATTTTAGAAATTTTGGCCGATGTTGACCTCAAAAATAGTTGGTGGTTGAATTCAGCGACTTGATATGCAAATGCTCTTCAAATTTCAAGTCAATCGGATGAAAATTGAGGATTTTAGAAATTCGAAAAAGTTGTTGAGCTTTGGCCAACGATGACCTTTTGACGTCAAAAATAAATAGGATTCTGTCGGCCACCCACTCCACCATTTGGTGGTTTCGTGAAGATCCGTTTAAAATTGTGACCTGTAGGCGATTAAAAGTGAACGGACAGACAAACAAACGGAAGCCATCAACATACTTGTCAATTTTTTTTTTTTTACTTCGTAACAAATGGACCCAAATGCAATGCCCTCCCCTCTAGCGAGGGTATAAATATAGTGTGTAAACTGTTGTGTAATGTTTGTTCTTTGAAGTTCATGAAAGTCTTGGTTTCCATTGCATACTCTGTTTTTATTTCCGGTGTACTCAAATTTATACACCAAGACGCTGTGCCATATTGTTGGTGCAGATTACGATGCATTGTGAAACAACTAGAGCGAGGAGAGCTACCTTTGTTGGACCTCAAGAAAAACCTGGAATATGCAGCCTCTGTACTGGAAGCTGTCTACATCGATGAGACCAGGTAGGAAGCGTCTTGCTTTTACCTACCAGAAGTTAATGTTTTTTTTTTACAAACATTTGGAATTTCATATTGATAGCAAAAGCACACGTGTATTGTCTTTTCTAATTGTATGCTCAGATGGGTTCAGGAAAGTGTTTGTCATTATTCAGAAAATTAGACCTCCTCTTGTGTTTTTTTTTTCTTCTTCTTTGTATACATAGTTGATGCACTGAATGGATCGGGACATACATGAGAGAGCGACAGAGAGGACAGACAGAGAGAGACGACAGAGAGACGAGCAGAGAGAGACAGACAGAGAGAGGCAGACACAGAGAGACAGAGAGAGAGAGAGGAGAGGAGAGAGAGAGAGAGAGAGGAGAGGAGAGAGAGAGAGGAGAGAGAGAGAGACGACAGAGACAGATAGATCTTTTTATCTTGCAAAACGAAGTTTTGCAAGATATGTTAGTCAGTCTGTATGTTTTTTTTTTTTTTGTTGTTTTGTTTGTTTGTTTGTCTGTAATCAGAAAAAAAATTCTGCAGACACAGTTTTCATTGGAAATTTTTGTAACTTCGCATATCAGAGGCCTATGGAGGTCCCTTTCAGGCCCTAAAATTTTGAAGGTCAAGGTCAAGGGGTCAAGGTCACTGTCGCAAATCAGGGGAATCGACAAAACCTTATTTTTTTGAAGTAATTTTGATCGGATCGTCTTCAAACTTCATGGGAATATAGTTATGGTCTGGCCTCAGTGATTAATTTTTGGTGGCGATTGGCCTTGACCTTCATGTGTTTTTTTTTTTGTTGTTTTTTTTTTTTATCTGTAATCACGTATAAATCACTCTGCAGAGCACAGTTATCATTGGAAATTTTTGTAACTTCGCATATCAGAGGCCTATAGAGTCCCTTTCAGCGCATAAAATTTTGAAGGTCAAGGATCAAGGTCAAGGTCACTTTGCCGCAATCAGGGAGTCGACGAAACCCTTATTTTTTGAGTAATTTTGATCGGATCGTCTTCAAACTTCATGGGAATATAGTTCATGGTCTGGCATTCAGCTGATTAATTTTTGGTGGCGATTGGCCTTGACCTTCATGGTTAACGCCTAAGGTCAAACATATTTGACCCAAGGTCAAATTTTCAAGTTTTAGGAACCATATCGTGTAGTACCTCAAATTGAACACCTCGATGAGTGCTTTCTAGATATATCAGCTTAGAGACATTATGACGTGATTTGGTGACGTTTTGAGGCAAACGCATATTTTTCTCATGGTTAATCTGTAGAACGATTCTCATCGGAATCTCTCGTAGGCAGATATTCCTCAAGGAGTCGCTCCTGGTGGATAGCAGCTCTGTTCACCTCAGGTGTGACCTTAAAGAAGTCCACACGTGGTCACCTTTTGGCAAGATACGGATCACCCTACGGGTAAATTGGTTTATTCCTTTTTTTTTTGCCGAATCTTTTTCTGTGGACCATTTATCCCAAGATGACCCTCAAAAATTTTCATACTGATCGGATGTGGCGTTCTACATATGCAATTATGACGTTATCATGAGGGCACCTATGATGTCATAAAAAATCAGTCTCTCCCCATGAGGATTGCTTGCTTCATGCAACTTTCAATTTTTTCCTTGGTGTGGTTTCAAGATAACAGAGGTCTAAAGTTTTTCCATTTTTCCAATATGGCTGCAACACCACGTGACCTATGACGTCATAATAATTAAAACATTCTGCATGAGTAGTCACACCAATGTTGAAAATTTCTTCTCAATCTGATAAGCGGTTGCGGAGAAAAACACAAAAGTTCTGTGCCGACAAACAAACAAACAAACAGACCCAAATACAATACCCTCTCCGAATCCTTTGGCGAGGGTAAACATACAGAAAGGGGTGAAAACATTACCTCCTTCCATCTTCGGTGGTGGAGGTAATTTAACGTTTCATTTTTACAAGTTTCTTCAATCATGTTGTTGCAATGTTTGCTTGGAGCGCTCTTCAAGCTTCGATCTCTACAAGTTTCCATGGCGTTACCGTGGCATGGTTGTCCATGTGGACGTCTGCGGTGTTAAGAAAGCAAAATACATTAGATGATTACAATGAGAAAAAAATGTTTTCAGTTGAAAAGCAATAAATCGCCATATCACGGCAGGATAGCTGAGAGGTACGCATGCTCACTCTAAGCTGTCTAGCCTGGGTTTGGATCCTGACCCAGCTATGAACTGTCATCCCGCTGTTTCACAGGCAGGTGATTCATCAATGTGTATGCCATCTATCAGATGAATGTTAAACTGGCCATCACATCTGCCGGAATTCCTCCCCCCTCTCCTCTCCCCCTCTTCCCCTCTGCACTCTCCCCTCCCC
This sequence comes from Eptatretus atami, assembly GCA_035128595.1. Lineage (NCBI taxonomy): Eukaryota > Metazoa > Chordata > Myxini > Myxiniformes > Myxinidae > Eptatretus > Eptatretus atami. The sequence goes on along the minus strand of CM068956.1, from coordinate 1,587,268 downwards.
TCTCTCCCTACTTCCTCTGCTCTTGCCCCTCTCCTCTCTCCCCCCTAACCCACCCTCTCTTTCTCTCTCGCTCTCTCTCTCACTCCTCTGCCTCTCTCACCTCTACCTCTCTCACCTCTACCCTACCCTCTCAATCCCTCTCCCTCTCCCACCCTCTCCCTCTCTCTCTCCCACCCCTCCCCCACCCTCTCCTCTCTCACCCTCCCCTCCTCTCCCATCCCTTCCCTCTCTCCACCCTCCTCTCTCTCTCCACCCCTCCCCCACCTTCTTCCCCACCCATCTCCTCTGTTGAGGGACTACAGCATGTACAAATCAGATTCGTAGTGAGCCGACTAGAGAGGTGCAAGGGTCGCTGCATGTGCGAGCAGTCATACATTCAGGCAGACCTTTGCCAGTAGATAACGGGTTTTAAATGCTCTCGCCAGGTTTTATATGTAACCCGGCAGTTAAAAAGAAAATGTTCTGTTTGGGCATGTTTATACCATTCCTTCCCCTCCTCACGCTGACTTCCCCACCCCTTCCTGCCTTCCCTTCTCTTCCTTCATGCTGCTTTCCTTCCCTCACACTGCATTACTTCCCCTCACGCTGCTTACCTTCCCTTGCCCCCATGCTGCCTTCCTCCCATCACACTGCCTCCCTCCACTTACTGTCACGCTTACCTCCTCCCAATTCTCCTCCCCCGCTACCCCATGGACATCTCCCCGGCTGTCTTTGCATGCTGTATAATGGCGTTTTAATGCAACCCATTTGTTTAATCCTGTACTGCCCCCCTCCCCTTCTCCATACGTCCCACACCAAACGCAAGTGGAGAACCCCTCCCTTATGCTTACCTCTTCCCACCCCCCCCCCCACTTCCCACTTCCTCTCTTCTCCTCGCTCGCACCCCCCCCAGAGTGTTTGGTGACATTTGGTGAGGCTCGCTCTCCCCCCACCCCCCCCCCCCCTTACTTGCTCTGCCAACCTTCATAGCTCCACTCTCCCTCCCTCTCCCTCCCTTCATCTACTCTCTCACTCCCACCTCCCCTCTCTGTCCTCAGCCTCTCTCACTCTCTCCCCCTCTCCTCTGTCCTCTTGCCCTCCCCCCTTCCCTACCTCCTCTCTCCCTCCTCTCCCTCTTACTCCCCCCTTTAATATTGTTGTTCGTGAAGCGACCAGTTGTATTTGCTAGTTGAAAATAAATCACAGATCGACACTTCAAACAGTCGAGAAATACTTTGTAAGATACACATGAACTAAACATTCATCCTGTCTTCATCATGACAGACTACACATACCTTACTATATGTGTACTACAGTAATGTGTTCAGAACTGCTTTCTGCTTTGATACATTGACCAGGCAACAGAAGGAAGATTAAAAGTCTATTTGGCTCAGTACAGGGCTAAAGAAAGACTTAATATTGATATTGATTGTCTCTAAAACCTCCAATAAGGTAAAATGTGTTTGTAGCCATGCTGCATGTGAATATTTACAGAAAAGTTAAATCCATGTAATTAGTAAAATAGTGAAGATTCAAAGGCAGACTTCATCATGCCAAACTTTAAAAAGGGACCACTTCTTGTGTGTACTACAGTATATACTGTATTCAGATGTCTAATACTGTGCTATACATCTCCAAAAGCCATATTTGATACTTTTTCTGTTTGAATGGTTCTGCTGTGATCCATCGACCACATATCAGAAGTGAGATTAACAGCACATCTTTCCAGCTTCAAAACAGCTCTAAAATAACAAAATATTTTTGCCTCTAAATGTAATAACTCCAATAAAATAGGATGTGTGTTTGATTGATTGTCTTATTACATACATGTACATTCATCAATATTTTATGCTCTGATCAATATGTAATGGATGTTATACGATACATGTGCCTCATTGCATGATGAATTTCAAGGGAAAAGGATTAAGTGGTGGTGCTATTTTGTCACATGTCAGACCATTTTTCCAAGCTCTTGGCAAACCTGAGTCATGTCATACGATGTTGTGGAATGCAGACGTTTGCTGGATACAGAAGACGAACTCAGTGATTTGCGCTCTGATGCTGTCCCATCAGAGGTGCGTGATTGGCTTGCCTCCACATTTACACGCCAAATGGGCCTAATGCTGAAACGATCTGAGGAGAAACCACGTTTCCGCAGCATTGTGCATGCTGTGCAAGCTGGTATTTTTGTTGAGAGGTACGTATATACACTTTGCTATTTACCCCGTATTCACTGCTGTAGCTTGGCAATGTAAATTTTCACCATTTTTGCCAAATTTTTCCAAACATTTAGTATGAACACGTGTTAAATACATATTGCAGTGAAGGAACATTTTAATACCGTGCATGAATTAATAGCACCCTTTATAAAAAAAAATTGAAGCAGATGAGGTCAATAAACCATATTTAAGGCTGTAAAGGTAGGTTTTACCTTCAGGTTGATGGCAACCTCAGCAGTAACCCCCTCCCATTATAAAAGAGAGCGGGTATTAAACATTTAGTATACTGTACACATAAAATATGACATCAAACTTTATGCACTCCGTGTGCAGCAGCTTGCAATTGCTCTCCATTCTAACTGATGCATTTCACACATGAATACACTATTTCATCATTATCCATTGCCTTGTTTGTGGTTTATCCAACATCTTGGTGTGAACTGCCAAAAATAATTTTCTTAATGAGAAAATATTTCCTTAAAATGAGAAAAGTTTTCCTGAAACAAGAAAACCATGACAAAATATTTTTTGTGGCTCGAAAACTTTTCTCATTGTTTTCTTGTTTAAAGAATGCTTTCCTTATTTTAAGAAAATATTTTCTCATTAAGGAAATAGCCTGGCATTGGCTGAATGGTGAGGGTGGTGGGCTTGGGATCCTCGGATCCTGAGTTCAAATCCTGCTCAGTTGTTGAATTAATACCAGGTGGGGTTGACTTTGCTTGCATACTCCAAGGTCGGCAAAATAAGTGCCAGCATGCTGGTATCCTGTGTCGGAGTGGCGACCTATCCAGAATTGTGCCCAATAGCCAAGGAGAATGCGAGGCAGCACCAACGCTCTGCACAGAGTTTGGTCCCGAAGGAAGGAAGGTTGACTCAGCCTGTCATCCTTCTGAGGTTGGTGAAATGAGCACCAGTGTGCTGATAATAAGGGCATAGTTGTGGCATAGCTGTGTCCCTAACCAATGATGCAACCAGCAGCCAAAAAGGCTGTACATGATTGGTACTAAGAAAAATATTTTGGCAGTGACTGTCAGTCCCAATCCTGGATACAGGAGGAGTTCCAAATCATCCACCTGCAACAACACGGACAGTGGTCTTGAAGGCACTCCACAACTCTTCAGGATTCCCTAAAACACACAGACCCCCCAAATCCCCACTCAGCCTGTTTGCAACCTCCTCAACTACTCTTTCATCCTTGAGCTTGGCAACATCCAACCCAGGCTCGGATGATTTGAACTGGATTTGAACTACAACTTCAGAGTTGCTACAACAACAAGCCTGTGGTTGGTATTGAGGAACTGAGCACTCTGGTAGACTGTAGTTCTGGATCATCCTCCAGCGATCATCAACGAGCACATGGTAAATCTTATTGACACACCACCAGCATTGGAATACCAAGTCCAGTGATGAGCCTGTGGGTACTGAAACCATGAACCAGTCACCCTACGTCCACATCTTCTTGCAAAGTTAAGAAATTTAGTGCTATTCTGGTTCACAGTTCCAGACCCATGGAGACCAACACATGTCTCATAACCATCCCTATCAGAACTAGTCAATGCATTGAAATACCCCAAGACTAGAAGAGTATCTCGCCTGGGGCACCGAACAACCACAGACTTGAGCATAGTATTGAATGCCTCCTTCACAGTGAGATCACTCGCCTCAGTTTGAGCATAAACAGAGACAAGGGAAATGAAACCCAAGGAGTGACGAATCCTCAGTCTCATAATATGCTCGTTGACTAATGTTACCTCAATGATCATGGGAGTCAGCTTATTGGATACAGCTACAGCAATCCGTTGGGCATGGTAACCATCAGAGTGACCACACCAGCAGGAGTACCCACCTGCCATGACTTCACCACTGTCTGGTCTCTGAACCTCAGAGAGTGCTGCAATACCAATGTTCAAATGCTGGAGCTCAGGTGATAGCAGAGACAGATGATCATCCTCTCTTTGTGATAGGACATTCCAGGCACACACCTGAAGGGACCACCTCAGCTTAACCTGAGGAAACTGCCATCTGGTGGAGGACACCTCAGCATCACCCCGAGACACACTACCGCAACCCGACTCAGGGAGGTTAGTTACCCTGTACTTTTCCTCCTATGATCAAATATTGGAGGTCCCGAAGGCTTTGCTCCAATCCCGTTGTCAGATAAAAGCTGGATGTGGTGAATTGAATCATGAGTAAAAGTCTGTAAATGAACGATTAAAATTGATGGTTACATGTTAAAGGTTCGTTTGGGACGGATCGGTAAATTGTAATATATACTGCTTGATGTAATGAGCTAATTTTGACTGTAAATGGCAGTATTGTACTGTAAACTGCCTGGTAAGATTTGTGTCGATGCTGGAACGTTCTCAGACGAAACTTCCAGTGTGGACTCAAATCGCATTTGCTGGAACGCATGGGATTGTTCTGTGATATTATATAAACCTGTGAGAGGGAGGTGTAGAGAGATTGGTGACGTGTGACGAGCTGTGTGTTTCCATCGTCCCATGCTCAATTTAACTCTGAGTGAACGAGGTGTTAATATCCAGAGCGGTTGTTAACACGTGGAGCGATCGTAATCAGGTTGATTATAACTCATTAAGATTGTGTGTCGGGAAAGAATTCCTTTGAGCTCTTTAAATCAACCTGGACGGCCCATCATACGAGTGGACACCGCGACAAGACAAATGTTTGACAACCCCAAAGGACGAGGTGAGCACCCGTGAGTTGTGCCGGCAGGACTGAGACACTGGGTGGCGGAAATAACTCAATGCGGGAATCGGAGTTAGACATTGCATGTAACGGTGAACTTCCTCATTTGACTTTGTATCTGTTTGTTTGAAATACATGTTTCAAAAACGTTACGCTGTTGAGGTGGTCATTGTAACACCGCTCAGAAGTCACAGACACCAACTGAGAAAGATCCAATTTGAGTGGTAGCTGACCTGTGCGTTCGTCCAGACTCATGAAGCTCAAAGCTTGGATTGTAGTTGTTGGAGGACGTGCTGAGTCCAGCACCATGAACTACGTACTTACACCAAAGGGAGGGAAAGCCTGAAGGTGTGCGCGTATCCTCCCCCCCCCACACCTCCCTCGACACCAATCATCCGGTGAGCTGCCTGCAAAGGGCAGTTTTCCTCCAGTTTTCAGTTTTCTTTCCTTTTGGTGTGTTTTGTGGAATGAAGTGTTTTCCGGTGTCCGGAGTGCAAATCCTGCCACCAACCTTCTCGAAAAAGATAACCCAACTTTAGGAGGACATCCACAGACACAGTTGGGCACCAGATATGAATGGCCATTGGCTCGCAAGGGGCTCCTCCACCTTTTGGCAAGTTTTGTTTTTAATCCTTCTGGGTGTCCATATCCATATACCCTCCTCACCAAGAAACCGGGTGGGGGAGACGGATTAGTTGCCGCCAACCTGACCATGAAACGGGTTCGTAGAGGTTTATATATTACTTGCAGCAAGTCACAGATCTGATCTGGCCTGACCTGACCTGAATATAAAACAAACACATTTTACAATTGGCCTCCAAAGCCAGTCATCCTCCATTGTACAAAGTCCTTCATTTACACACCTGAACTCCTCCCATCTTCAAGGCTGGCTCCCCTGACTCACACCTTGCTCAACTTCACACCGTATAAAGCAAGGACTTCAAGATTATTGTAATCTCCTACGATGAAGCTGAGTCTATGGGCCAATTACTTTCCCATCACAGACTGGTCGGTTGTCTCTCTTTCTTGTACCGCCTCCTTTCTAGTCTTGCACCCTCTGCTCTTTCCATGCTTTGTCCCCCCCCCGGGTTTCTGTAAGGCGCACACGGTCCACCCTCAACCCGCTTCTCGTGAAACTACCTAAATCCAGGATCACTGCTTACCTCCACTCATTCGTTCCTCTTTTCCCCACCTGTGGAACCAACTTCTGAATTCTCTTCAATCTTATTCTTCCCTCCAAGTCTTCGTCACCACCATCTCAGAATTCCCCATCCAAAACCATGACATTTTCAAGCCTCATTAACACCCTCCTCCAAACCCCCAAGTCAATCTCTTTCCAAATTTCCACTTTTTCCTTGCAGAGAGTTTCCTTCTGTTTCCATCTTGTCCACCTCACGCATCTCCCTACCCCTCATTCCTCCCCACATCCATTGATTCTCCACATCTTCCTCTATATTGTCGTTCAACCCAGCTGTTGTTGCCCCCCCCCCCCCCCCACGCTGTTCCTTTTGTTATGTTGCATCCTTATCCATTCAGTGTTGTAGCTCTTCCACAAGCCCTTGACTCTGTACACAAAAATATAAAAATAAATAGAGACGAGTTAGTGGAGGTGAGCACTCATTTTGGATTTTGTGAGTTTCATCAGAAGGGGGTTGCTGGTGGACCACATGCTTCCTGCTAAAACCTTGGAAGATGGGGGAGGGTGGGGGAAGGTGGTGAGTGGGGAACCACAGAAAGAGCAAAGGGTGCAGTATTAGGAAAGAGGCGGTAAGAAGACAGAGAGACCACCGACCTGTCTGTGATGGGAAAGTGAAAAGCAAATAGACTTAATTTTTTCGTGGAAGATTTCCATGATCTTCATTTCAGGAATTTCCAATGATGTTGAAAGCATTGGTTTCCATGGTGTGAACTGATTGAGGTGTGAGACAGGGGTGCCAGCTCTATCCTCTTAAAGTTATGGTTTCTTGTCCATGCTCTATCGTTTTTAATTGCTGAACATCAAACAAGGAAGCAACGTGTACCACTTTTATCTCACCTGGAACTTAGTTCAGGTGAGGTATTGATATTGCGTGGTGTCTGTCACTCAGTATATAAACACTTGGATCTTCTTCTCTGAAACTACACACATGATATTTACGAAACTTGACCACAACCTTCATCATCTGTGATGTACCAAAGTTGTTCATGACATTAATAAATCAGGGTCTGAGGGGGTACATATGGGGGTTGACCACCAAATATGTATTTGCTTTCTTCTCCAAAACTACACACACAAATTCAATGAAA
>CM068956.1:1563736-1578886 GCA_035128595.1 Eptatretus atami | reverse complement strand
TAAACACCTGACACTTTTGCCCTTCTATGTTTCCACAGACACGCAAACCCCCTGGGGTCGCTCGGCCGACATGCTGCTTTCCACTTACTTCCCCTCCACAGTGCCAATCTTCTACGACATGTCTAGCTTACCCTTCCCTTGCCCCCATGCTGGCCATCCCTTTCCTCCGAGCACACTTTTGCTCCTTCCCTCTCAACCATAACTGTTTCCACGGCCTTCCCTCTACCCCCGACATTCTCCCCCCCTCGCTAAACCCCCATGGACATGTCTCCGCCGGCGTAGTTTCTCTTTGCCATGGCTGTTGTTGTATTAATGTGCTGTTTAATGCAACCCATTTTGTTTTATCCTGACTTGCACACGCCTCCCCCTTCTCCATACGTCCCATACCAACGCAAGTGCAGAGAAACCCCTCCCACTTATGCTACCAGGTCTTCTCTCTCCTTTTTTCTTTTTGCTACTTCCAGTGGTTTTCTCCCAACCCCCCCACTCCCCCTTCCCTCTTTCCCGCTGCCCCCCCCCCAGAGTGTTTTAGGTGACAAGTGGTGCAGGCGTCGCTTCCCCACCAACCCCCCGTACTGCTCTCCAATCCTTCATAGATCCACTCTCCCTCCCTCTCCCTCCCTATTACTCTCACTCCCACCCCCTTCACTCTCTGTTCCTCACCTCTCTCATCCTCCCCCTTCTCTGTCCTCTTGCCCCCCCTTCCCTACCTCCTGCTCTCCTCCTCTCCCTCTACTCACCCCTTTAATATTGTTGTTCGTGAAGACCATTTGTATTTGCTGTTGAAATACACAGATCGACCTTCAAACAGTCAGAGAAATACTTTGTAAAATTACACATGAACTAAACATTCATACTGGTCATTCCGATCGTCATGGTACCATGATTTTTTACACTATACCCTTACTTTATATGACGGATAGTCTTATCTATGTTTATTTAACAAGACAGAGTAATGTGCTGGAGGGATTGTCGTTGTGTGGATTCAGAACTGCTTTCTGCTTGATACATTGACGCAGGCAACCAGCAGAGGAAGAGATTTATTTATTAAAAAGTCGTATTTGGTCAGTACAGGGTTTAAAGAAAGACTGTTTAATATTGATAATTTCAAATTCGTTCTAAAACCGTCCAATAAGGGACTAAAATGATTATCTGTTAGCCTTGCTCTGCATTTGGAATATTCAGAAGAGTTAAATCCAGTTAATTAGTAAAATAGGTGGAAGATTCAAAGGCAGGACTGTTCATCATGCCAAACATTTAAAGGGACACCACTTCTGTGTTGTACTACAAGTAGGGTATACTTATTCACGATGGCTAATTACGTGCTAGTACATCTCCAAAACCATATTTGAATACTTTTTTCTGTTTGAATTGTTCTGCTGTGATCCATCGACCACATATCAGAAGTGAGTTAACCAGCATCATCTCTGTCCAGCTTGCAAAAGCTCGTAAAAATAACAAAAATATCATTTTTGCCCTTATTAAATGTCAATAGAATCCAATAAAAATAGATGTTGCTTGATGATTTTGTTCATGACATTACATGTACCATTCATCAATAATTTTTGATGCTTGAGTCAATATGTAATGGATGTTACTACACGTGTGCCTCATTGCTATGATGAATTTCAGAGGGAAAGATTAAGTCGGTGGCAGGATGTATTTTCTGCACCATGTCAGACCATTTTTCCAGGCCGTGAGCAACCTACTGAGAGTCATGTGCATACGGAATTGTTGTGGAATGCAGCGTTTGCTGGATACAGAAGACGAACTCAGTGTGATTTTGCGCTCTGAATGCTTGTCCCTATCAGAGGCTGCTGAATGGCATTGGTTGCCTCCACATTCTTTACACGCCAAGGCCTAATTCTTGAAACGATCTGAGGAGAAACCAGATTTCCGCGAAGGCATTGTGCATGCAAGCTGTTGCAAGTTTGGTTATTTTTGTTGAGAGTACGTATATACACTTTGCGTTATCTTACCCGTATCTTCACTGCTGATAGTTGTGGCAAATGTCAAAATGGTTCGACCATTTTTGCCAAATTTTTCCAAAATCAGGTTTAGTAATGAACACGTGGTTAATACATATTGCAGTTGACAGGAACATTTTTTAATACCGTTGCATTGAATTAATAGCACCTTTACTAAAAAAAAAATTTGTCTGAAACGAACCAAAACAACGAAGCAGTCGATATGAGGTCAATAACATATTAAGGCTTATGTAAGGTTGGTTTTTTCCTCAGAAGTTCAGATGGCACCCAGCTAGTAGTAGAACCCTCCCCTTATAATAACGATGGGGGTATTAAACAGTAGTATACTGTACACATAATATAATGACATCAAACTTTATGCACTCCGTGTGCAGCAGCTTGCATGCTTCCATTCTAACTGATGGATTTCACACTATGAATACACTATTTCATCATTATCATTGCTTGTGTGGTTATCCAACATTTGGTGTGAACTGGCCAAAATAAATTTCTTAATGAGGAAAATATTCTTAAAATGAGAAAGTTCCTGTTGAACAAAGAAAACCAGACAAATTATTTTATTGTGGCTCGAAAATCTTGTCTCATTGCTTTTTCTGTTTTAAAGAAGGGGGCTTTTTTCTTATTTTTTTTTTTTTTTTTTTTTTCTCTTTCTTTCTTTGCTGTTTCTTTTCTTTTTTTTTTCCTTATTTTAAGAAAATATTTCATATTAAGGGAAATAGCCCTGGATTGGCTGATGGTGAGGGTGCGGTGGGCTGGATCGGGCTGGATCCCGATCTGAGTTCCAAATCCTGCTGCAGGTTGGTTGAACCGAATATACCAGGGTGACTTGGCTTGCATACTCCAAGGTCGGCAAAATAAGTGCCGGCATCGCTCGGTATCCTGTGTCGGAGTGCGCGACCTATCCAGGATTCGTGCCCAAAGCCAACGAGAATCGAAGCAGCCACCATACGCTTCTTGCACAGAGTTCGGTCACCGGAAGGAAGGAAGGCTGTGGACATACAGCTGTCTCCTCTGAGGTTGGTGAAATGAGACCAGATGTGCTTGATAATAAGGGATAGTATGTAGGCATAGGATTGTCCCTAGACCATATCGATGCAACCAGCAGCCAAAAAAGGCCATGTTACCATTGGTATTAGAAAATATTTTGCCCAGTGACTGTCAGTCCCAACCTGGTACAGAGGAACGTTCCAAATTCATTCCACCTGCAACCAAACATGGAACAGTGGTGCTTGAAGGCATCCACCAACTTCTTCAGAATTCCTAAAACACGACAGGACCCCGCCAAATCACCACTCAGCCTGTTATGAACCTCCCTCAAACTACTCTTTCATCCTTGGCTTGGCAACATCCAACCCAGTGGCATCGGATGATTTGAAACTGAGATTTTGAACTCGCAACTTCGAGTTGCTACAAACAACCGTGGTTGGTTTGAGGAAACTGAGCACTCTGGTAGGACTGTAGTTCTGGATTCATCCTCCAGCGATCATCACGAGCACATGGTAAATCTTATTGACACCACCACCAGCATTGGAATACCAAGTCCAAGTGATGGCCTGTGGGGTTACTGAAAACTGAACCAGTCACCCTCGTCCAACATCTTCTTGCAAAGTTAAGAACATTTTAGTTGCTATTCTGGTTCCACGTTCAGACCGATGGAGACAAACACATGTCTCATAACTCATCCCTATTCAGAAATAGTCCAATGCATTTGAAAGACCCAAGACTAGAGAGTATCTCGCCTGGGGCATCGAACAAAACCACAGGATTATGAGCCATAGTATTGGAATGCCCTCCTTCACATGAGATCACTCGCCTACAGATTTGAGGCATAAACAGAGACACAGGTGAAATGAAACCAAGGAGTGACGTAATCCTCAGTCTCATAAATATGCTCGTTGACTTAAGTGTTACTCAATGATTCATGGGAGGTCAGTTTAGTTGGATACAGCAACAGCAATCCGTTTGGGCATGGTAACCATCAGAGTGACCACACCAGCAGGAGTACCCCACCTGCCATGACTTCACGCACTGTCTGGTCTCTGAACCTCAGAGAGTGCTGCAATACCAATGTTCAAGATGCTGGAGCTCAGGTGAAGCAGAGACAGATGATCATCCATCTTTGATAGGACAATTCCAGGCACACACCTGAAGGGTGACATACCTCAGCTTAACCTCCGAAGGCAAACTGCCATCTGGTGGAGGACACCTCAGATCACCCCGAAGACACACTACCGCAAACCCGACTCAGGGAGGTTAGTTACCCCTGTACTTTTCCCTCCTATGATCAAATAATTGGAGGGTCACCGAAGTTGTTGCTCAGATCCCGTTGTCAGATTAAAACTAGATGTGCGTGAATTGAATCATGAGTTAAAAGTCTGTAAATGAAACGATTAAAATTGATGGTTACATGTTAAAAGTTTCGTTTGGAGAGCGAAGGATGCGGTAAATTGTAATAATAACTGCTTGATGGTAATGAGCTAATTTTTGACTGTAAATGCAGTATTGTACTGTTAAACGTGCCTGGTTAGATTTCGATGCTGGAACGTTCTCAAGACGAAGACTTCCAGTGTGGACTCAAATCCGGCATTGGCTGGAACGCATGGGATTGTTCTGTGAATACTATATAAACCTGGTGAGAGGGAGGTGTAGAGAGATTGGTGACGTGATGACGAAGCTGTGTGGTTCCATCGTCCATGCTCAATTTTAACTCTGAGGAACGAGGTGTTAAATTCCAGAAGCGGTTGTTAACAACGTGGACGATCGTATCAGGTTGATTATAACTCTATTAGATTGTTTGATTCGTCGGGAAAGAAGTTCCTTTGAGCTCTTTAAATCATCCTGGACGGCCCTATCATAACGAGTGGACCCGCGACAAGACAAAATGTTTGACAACCCAAGACGAGGTGAGCACCCGTTAGTTGTGCCGGCAGGACTGAGACACTCGGTGCGGAAATAACTCAATTGCGTGGGAATCGGAGTGGACATTGAGTGTACTGGTGAACTTCCTCATTCTGACATTTGTAATCTGTTTGTTTGAAATACATGTTCGCTAAAAACGTTACCGCTGGTTGAGGTGGTCATTGTAACGCGCAACTCAGAAAGTCACAGACACCCAACTGAGAAAGATCCAATTTGAAGTTGGTTAGCTGACCTGTGCGTCGTCGGACTCATGAAGCTCAAAGTTAGGATTGTAGTTTGTTGGGGCATGCCTGAGCCAGCACCACTGAGAGTCTCGTTTACGTCACCAAAGGGAGGGAAGCCTGAAGGGATGTGCGCGTATTCCTGCACGGGCCCCCCCCCCACAGCCCCCCGACACCCATATCATCTGGTAGCTGCCTGGCAAGGGCAGTCTCTGCCTCCAGTGTTCAGTTTATTTACTTTGGTGTTGTTTTGTGGATTGAATTGTTTCCGGTGTCCGGAGTGCAAATCCTGCCATCCAACCTTCCGAAAAAAGATAACCCAACTTTAGGAAGGACATCCACAGACATCAGTGGGCACCAGATATGATGGCCATTGGCCGCAAGGGGCTCCTCCACCTTTGGCAAGTTTTGATTTTAATTCCTTTGGTGTCCATATCCAATACCCTACCTACACCAAGAAACCGGGTGGGGGAGACGATTAGGTTGCCCCATCTCCGACCATAGAAACGGGTTCGTAGAGGTTTATTATATTACTTGGCAGCCAAGTCACAGATTCTGATCTGGCCTGACCTTGACCTGAATATAAAACAAACACATTTTACAATTGGCTGCCAAAGCCAGTCATTTCCTGCCATTGTACAAAATCCTCATTTAACACACCTGAACTCTCCCATCTTCAAGGCTGGCTCCCTGACTCACACCTTGCTCAACTTCACAACCGCGTATAAAACAAGACTTCAAGATTATTGTAATCTCCTACGATGAAGCTGAGTCTATGGGCCAATACTTTTCCCATCACAGACCGTCGGTTGTCTCCTCTTTCTTAGGTGACCGCCTCCTTTCAGTCTTGCACCCTCTGCTGCTTCATTGCTTTTGTCCCCCGCGGGTTCTGTAAGCGACGCACACGGTTCCCACCTCCACCCTGCAACCCGCTTCTCGTAAACTAACCTAAAATCCAGGATCGATCACTTGCTTCCTCCACCTCATATCGTTTCCTCTTTTCCCCACGCTGTGGAACACTTCTGAATTCTCTTCAATCTGCATTCTTCCCTCCAAGTCTTCGTCAACCACCATCTCAGAAATTCACCATCCAAACCATGACTATTTCAAGCCTCATTAACACCCTCCTCCAAACCACCCAAGTCAATCTCTTCCAAATTCCACTTTTTCCTTGCAGAGAGTTTCCTTTCTTGGTTTTCCATCTTGCCACCTTATCGCATACCTCCCTACCCCTCATTCCTCCCCACATCATATGAGTCTCTCCACATCTTCCTCTATATTGTCGTTCAAGCCAGCTGGTGTTGCCCCGCCCCCCCCCCCCCACCTGCTTTCTTTTGTTATGTTGCCATCGCTATTACCATTTCAGTGTTGTAGCTCTTCCACCAAAGGCCCTTGACTCTGTACACAAAAATATAAAAATAAATAGAGGAACGAAATAGTGAGGTGAGCACTCATTTTGGATTTTTGTGAGTATTCATCAGAAGGGGGTTGCTGGTACCACATGCTTCCTGCTTAAAACCTTGGAACAGATGGGGAGGGTGGGGGAAAGGTGGGGAGTTGAGGGAACCCACAGAAAGAGCAAATTGGGTGCAGTATTAGGAAAGATGGCGGTAAAGAAGACAGAGAGACCACCGATACTGTCTGTGATGGGAAAGGGAAAGCAAATAGACTTAATTTTTTCGTGGAAGATTTCATTGATGCTTCAAATTTCAAGGAATTCCATGTGTTGAAAGGCATTGGTTTCCATGGTGTGAAACTGATATTGAGGTGTGAGACAGGGCGGTGCCAGCTCTATCCTCTTAAAGTTGATGGTTTTTGTCCATGCTACATCGTTTTTAATCTGAACATCCAAACAAGGAAGCAAACCTGTGTACCACTTTATCTCACCTGGAACTTAGTTCAGGTGAGTATTGGATATTGCGGTGGTGTTCTGTCACTCAGTTATATAAACACCGGACTTCTTCTCTGAAACTACACACATGAATATTACGAAAACTTGCCACAACCTTCATCATCTGTGATGTACCAAGAAAGTTGTTTCATATGACATTAATAAATCAGGGTCTGAGGGGGTACATATGGGGTTGACCACCAAATATGTATTTGCTTTCTTCTCCAAAACTACACACACAATTCAATGAAACGTTGCACAACCTTCTGCTGACCTGTACAGCTTCTTCTCTAACCCGCTCTTCTTCTTCTGTAACTTCGTCGAAACTTCCAGCTTCCTTCTGCGTCTTGCTGATACCAAAATTCACACCACACCTACACAATTTTTTCTTCAACCTTTCTTTTTCACTAATCTTACGTAATCTTTATGAAAATATAAAACAAACAAAAATGGTTTTCTTTTGAAATGCTTTACAAACTTCCTCTTTTCACACCGTGTGTTTCGGTACTGAATCATAATTCACGAATCTTCTACTTCTTCTGAAGGCTGTTTTTAAATATCGCCTATTCTTGTCATCCCGTGTCTAAAATGTCCCAATGTTACAAAGTTTCTTGATTCTCCATTCTCTTAATTCCCCTTCATTGCTATCCCTCACGTAACGTCATTTATCACATCTCTGATCTTAAAAATGTTAAAACTCCCAGTTTGTGTATGTAATGTTCGTGTTCCATCAATTCGTCCTTTATTTCCACTTCGTGCCAATTCACCCCCCACCTCCCCCTTTAAACTCTACCTTCCTCCTTAACCCCTCACCTGATATACTCCTCCTTACCCCTCCCATCTTGCCCTACTCTTCCTACCTCTGCTCTTGGCACCTCCTCTTCCCTCTTCCTCAACAGTGTGGACCTCAACTCAAAGGCCGGCTCTCTCAACTTGACAGATCTTTCTCATACAGTTACAACTGACAAACCAGACATAAATCTGCCTTAACAGAAACCTTCCTCCTTCAAGACGTCTCTGACTCCCTAGTAATCTCTCCCTGGATACTCCTCTCCCGTATGACAGATCTGGAGCCTCGTCCTGGCGGCGAAAAGTTGCTCTCTTCATAAAAAACTATATTCTTCATCACCAATGCAGTGAAACTCTCTCCCCCACAGCCCCAGGAATACCTCTTGGGCTACGGATCCCCGTCCAGCTTCCACTCATGTTATATTGTGTGTGCAATCGTCCACCAAACTCAGTGAGACTCCATTTACACTGCTTTCCTGAAAAACAATGACTAACCTCTATCCTCTTTCATCCCAACTCTCTCTCCTCATATATGTGGGTGACTTTATTTGCATCATGCCAAGTTGGCCTCGTTGTGGGGGTACCTCTCTCACTCTGTCCATGGGCACTTTAGCGAAGAATTTCAGTGACTCTCAATTGGAATTGAATCAAATTCGGTCAATTTTCCAACCCGGATCTCAACACACGAGTACTGCTTATCTCTTTGTATTTGTATTTCCACCATTTCCCTGAAATAATATCTGCTGTTCTTCCTCCGTGTCCAGCGTTTCATTACTACCCATGCTTGTCAAGTACGCTCTCTCTGCTGTTATCAGAGAACCACCTCAGTTCATCGAGTCTGGCATTTCACACAGTCTGACTGGCAGGAACTTCAAGCAGCCATCAAACTTCTAGACCGGTCTCCCATCTCTACTTTCTCTGACATCAACTCATCCTGGGAATTCTTTCATAGAAACTTGCTCTCTATTATGCACAGATTTATCACATCTCGTCTTCAGTTGTCCTACTCTTCCTCGCACCCTTTGTACCCTGAATCTTGTGGTGAGGAAGTTGTCCTGAAACAACTTGCCTTTGCCTCATGGAAGGCAAACCCAACTGAAGGAAATCTCAGTTCCTTCCACAAAGCTCGGAACAAGTGTGTCTATACTCAGGAGAGCTAGAAAACAACATCTTTCTAATCTCAAGTCTGAACTCTCAAACCTCTCTCCCTCCTCAAATCCTGGTGGCATCTAGTTAAGTCTGCTTCTGATGTATGTTCCCCCTCCATCCCCTCCCTTACCTCAAATGGCCGCACTGCTGATACCGCACGTGAAAAGGCTGAATGCCTAAACTCGGTGTTTGCATCGAAATCTTGTGTCCCAAATCCATCGCTTTCTGTACCCAGCTTACCCAGTCACACACAACTATTGCTGGACTCTGTGCCTTTTCTCCTGACAAAGTGGAGAGCTTGCTGTGAAGCCTCGACTCAGATTCTGCATCCGGTCCAGACGGCATCAGCCCACATGTCCTAACCTGCTCTCCTGCTCTTGCTCACCTCTCTCTGTTATATATTCCCTCTCATTTGCTCAGGTCATCTGCCTTCTCCTTGGAAATCAGCAAACATTACCGCTCTGCATAAAAAAGGTGCTAAAACAGATCCCTGCAACGACAGACCAATCAGCCTTCTCCAATCATCAGCAAGGTTATAAAATCCATCATCACTTCAGACATTAAATCCTTCCTCTTCTCCAATGGCTTGATTTCCGATCCTCAATTTGGTTTCAGACCAGGTCACTCTACCCTGGATATGCTGCTTCTGCTCTCCCAACAATGGATGGAGGACCTCAATGCCAGACAGGAAATCCGAGCCGTATCCCTGGTCATATCACGTGCTTTTGACACAGTCTGGCACCCTGCCCTGCTCACCAAACTCTTCTCTATGGTATCCAAGGGAATCTCCCCTCATGGCTCGCAGACTTTTTCTCCTGCCGCAGCCAACATGTGGCCCTTAATGGAGTTCTCTCATTCCCTCTTCCTTTCCAGGCTGCAGTTCCTCAAAGCAGCGTTCTGGGCCCTGTTGTTTTTTCTGGTTTTTCATCAATGATCTCTCTGATTCTCTGAAAAATCCTCTTTATCTCTTTGGTGATGACTCCACCCTCTGCCATACCATGTCATCCCTCAGACCGGCATGCAGCAGCCTCTTGACTCTGCAGATCTGGGTAAAATCACAAACTGGTCCAACACATGGAACATGTCTTTAAATCCGAGAAATCTCACACACTCACTATGTCTCTCTGAAAGGACCATTTGGACCCCCCCCCCACCATCCACTTTCTCAACAAACCTGAGCTCCTGACCACAGACAAAGCTTTCATCTGCAGCCTGATGGAGTACTGCTCTCCCTCTGGGCTGGTCTCCCGCCTCACACCTTTCTCGGCCTCACGCTATGGAAAGCAAGGCATTTAGGATCATTGGCATCTCCCGTGATGAGGCTGAGTCTTTGGGCTCACTCTCTTCACTGCAGGCAGTCAATGGTCTTTCTGTCTTCTACCATCTCCACTCTGACCCCCCCCCCGCTCTGTCTGAAATATGCCCTCCCCATATTTCCCAGGGCGCTCAAGGTCCGCAAGCAAACCCCTTCTGGTAAAACTCCCAAAGTCAGGATCATTGCTCACCTTCAATCTTTCATTCCTCTCTTTTCCACATTTGGATCAAACTCCCACTCTCTTAATCCCACCCTTCCCTCCCAGTCTCAGAACAGCTGTTTACCACCCCTCTCTATCTTCCCCATCCAACACCATGATCTTTTCTACTCCCCCCCCCAATCCACCCAAACCCACATCCTTCAAATTCCCTGCTTTCCTTCCTGAAAGTCCCTGCCGTGTAAGACCTGAAAGTCCCTTGGTGTCCATCTTATTTACCCAGTGTACCCCTCTCCATGCCTCTCCCTTCCACAGATCTCCTCCTGTCTCTGTTCCACACTGTTTTGTCCTTCCCTCTCCCACCCCTCTTGTCTCCTGCTCCCCTTATTGTACGTTCTTTGTGTTAGCTCTTCTACGGGCCTCTACGGTGTATACAAAAAAAAAGTAGCAAAGTTTATTCACACCATAAAAAAAATCGGGCCCTAAGGGGTTATATGGGGGTGGTTGGGGTTGCCCCCCAAATTATGTATTTGCTTTCTTCTCTGAAATTACACACACAATTTCTATGAAAGTTGACCACAACCTTTATCACCCGTGATGTACGATAGTTTGTTTACGCGATTTAAAAAATCAGGGTCTAAGTGGGTTTACGGGAGTGGGTAGGTGGGGGGGGGGGAGGGGGGTACTCCCCAAAATAGGTATTTGCTGGAACATTGGCTCATTGGTACATTTTACTGCTTCCGTCCCACATTGACTCCCTCCTCAGTATCATTATTGTACCAGGTGAGCATCCAGGGTTATTGCCCCTATTTTTCTCTTTGGGATGACTCAGCTGGTGTTCAAACCACTGACCTCCCAGATCTATAGAAGATCTGCTCCAACCACTATGCCACCGAGTCTGGTTTGGAGTTTGTTACAATTTATGACCTGTTACCTTCTGAAAAGAGCAGGATAAATAGTATTTAACTGTGCAAAGCATTCGATGATTGATCTTTTATGTCAGATTTCTTTTTTGTGCATATGGGAACATAAATGACTTCCTACAAATATAACTGGTCAGGAAATTATGGATCTGTTTTTGCACCTCCTTGATGCAGTATTTTCTTCTTGTAAATGAAAAAGTTTGTAACACTCTCACTTCATTCTCTTCATGGTGTTCCGTGTTATCTGTGCAGTATCGAACTAAAAGAAGGCGATGTCCGTGTATCTGTACGTCTGTTCCGTATGGAATCTAAACTGGCTTAGTCTACTTCAAACCACATGTTGCATTCTTGCTTGGGGTACTCAAGGTCAGGACATGGGTATAAAAACAATCCCCAACCCCATATCCCTCACTCCCCATGCCCCCCCTCCCCTGTGAGTGTGGTGGGGAAATAACTTGCATTTTTCGCCTGTACATGTGGAATAGTGCACTTGTCGAACCACTGACCCCTGCTGAAAGGAGTAGTATTGCGGGTGTGGAAATTCTGTAAATATCTTCTCGCCATTGACTCGTTTTCTACATTTCTAACCATGTCTGTATTTGCACGTCATGTACTTTTCAAGTTCTCAGGAATATTTTCTCATTTGCATTGCTCCTCAGGATGTATCGACGAACATCGAGCATGATTGGGCTGAATTATCCACCAGCAGTGATATCGGTCTTGAAGGTCAGTGGTTTGTTCCCCGTCCATGGCATTATTAATGACATTTTTCATTGTGTGAAATGTCATGATCGTCATAATTTAATTTGTTGTGTAGCACTTCGCTGTTGGTTTGCATCATTGCTGGAAGCATGGGTTGCAGTGCCCCTTGTAGGTGAAAGCAGGAATTTGTAATACGTTCAGGGTGCTGGTGATAACCAACCTCCTCTTCACGAAAGATACCGTGGGTCCTTTAACATTCACCGACTAATGCAAGCAAGCAGCACACCCTGCTTAACGTCAATATGATGGACTGCACACATTGATGTGTGGCTCTGCCTGTGAATCATCAGGAATGCAGTTTATAACTGAGCCGACATTTGAACCCTGACTAGACGGCTCAAAGGCGAGTGCACATACCCCTAAGTGGTGAGTACCCCTAAACGATCTTGCCAGTCCAATAGAGTGGTGGAGTATCCCGAGATGATCTTGCTAGCACAATGGAGTGGTGAGTACTCCTCAGGCCGAGACGATGGAGTGATGAAGCCAATAAATCGATATACCTTTGAGAATGTTGTCTGGTCAGAATTTTACTTCGAGCTGTTTTAGTTTTGTGAATAAAACTCGAAATATTTACGTTTATTCACACAGAACATAGACAAGTGGTCTTTCAATGTTTTTGCACTGAATGAAGCAAGTGGAGACCATGCACTCAAATTTATTGTTTATGATCTACTTACAAGATACGACCTCATCGCCAGATTCAAGGTAAGAAGCTGCATTATTTACATTGCAGTGCCCCCATTGAACATTTGTCTTCCTGTTCCTAATTGCTGATTAAACATGTAATTATTGTTCTAATTTTCTTCATTTACACATTTTCACATTTTTTATTCTGAGCTTTTATCAATTGGAAACTGGATCCAATGAAGTAAATATTTGGATAAAATTAATCTCAATCCTGACATTTTCTACTTACAGTGTTTTTGCTGTTTCCTCCATTTGATGTCGGATTTCTCTGAGTTATTCAACTGTACACACTGAAACATTTCGAGAAACTTCTATATCTACTCTCGTGTTATCATAATGTTCTCTGCAGTTAAACAGGTTGTCCAATGGGGATCGGGGGAATGCTCGTTACACTCCAACTCCACATATTTCGATTTACCCGTCGATCACATCACATGCCTTCTGGTTGAATGGTTTGCATTAGCGGGAACAATCATCTGAGTGCCAGACAGATGGTTGCTCTTTGCGGATTATGCAGTTTTACCGTGTGAGACATAAACCACAGCGATTCTCACCTAACAGTCAGGAGGTGTGTTTGATGTTTATACGACAAATGTGGTCATCATTGGTTAGATATTTGTCGATATGCCGTCCTGATGAGGGCAAATAAGCCCGAAATCCAGAGAGGTGGCTTCGTTTGATGTTTAACTGATGTTGACCAAATAATCTTTGTCTGTTTGACATAGTCACCAGGCCGAGGCCTCTGTGTTGCAGGTGGCACTTTGGTGTCGGACTATGCCCAATGGAGATCGGGGGGGAGGGGGTGGTGCTCGTCACACTCCACATGTTTTGACACACACACACACACACACACACACACACACACACACACACACACACACACACACACACACACACACACACACACACACACACACACACACACACACACACACACTTGTGGGGGTAGATGGAAGAATTTAATGGGGAATTTTGCATTGTGTCGATTTGCTCGGTCTGTGGACAAGAATTATGTGAGCTTAAGTGTTATGTGTCACCACAGGAGGGGTGGTGCGGTGGTAATTAGCTATATAGAGGGTGGTGCGGTATTAACTAATTACCTATATGTTAATTAGTTAGGCAGAGGATGTAGAGCGGAAAAGAGAAGGCATGCACAAGAGAGGAGAGGTGGTTCAGTGTGAGGGGCTTTGAAGTACTGCAAAGGACGGGAGATTGGTCGCACGTGTGGTTGGTGAGAGGCTTCTGGCCGGATAGAAAGAGACATCGGTTTGATCGAGATCGATGGCAGGCAGGCTTGCACACGTGTGGATTGTGGAAGGCTTCCGTCTGGATAGAATGGGAGATTGGCAGAGCACACACACAAGGTCGGTGTGAGGAATGCACAAGGCAGGTGGCGCCTTTGGAGAGAGGAAGGCTGGCGCATTTTGAGCCTTCGTGTGGAAAGCTGCTTGCGGATTGCCTGGCTTACGTCTGCCCTGCCACGAGAGAAGTAATGGCGCCATTTGCGCACGTGTGCACTTGCTGGTGGAAGCGCTTCCATTTCCAAGTTCGACAAGAACCACCTCTGTGCCTAGCTGAGTTCCAGTATACTTAAAAAGGGGTTTTTTTTCTTTTCATTTTGTGTCAGCCTTTGTCTGTATTTGCATCTGTGTGCAAGGCCTCGACAGTAGGATCTGTTTATTATTATTATTATTTTATTATTATTTCCTTTTGAATTATCGCCTTGTAAATATTTGTGTATGTTCATTAAATGTGTTTATTTTGAAGATGCTGAATTTGTGTAATTGAAGTGGGTTCACGGATAAACCCCTTGTGCTGTCCTGGTGCAGTGCCCCTGTGCCATGCTCCTCCGCCCATCCACCATTACCCTCCACCATGCTCTTCGAGCACGTGTTATAATCTCCGTCGATCAACGTGTCCGCCTCCTCTGAATATGAGACCGCTCGGCCATCCTGGGAGGTGGGTGGTGTTAACCATCCGGCACCACAAACTTGGGCTGGTCACCCCCGTGACAATATATTTACATTCATTCATTCAAACATGTATATACATATATATATATATTTTTATTTTATTATATATATATATATATATATATATATGTGTGTAACAGAGAAATACAGCTCTGGAAAAAAATAAGAGACCACTCCAAAAAAAATTTAAATCAGCATCTCCACATGTATGGCAGCGATTCCATTCCAGTGTCTGTTGAATTCCAACACAGGCACACCTCATTATCCCGCCTCCTCCCGGAGGGAGGGAGCAGGATATTGTAATCTTCCGGTTTGTTTGTCGGTTTGTTTGTCTGTCTGTTAGCAACTTTACGGCAAAACGGCTTTAGCAAACACT
>CM068956.1:1543470-1555039 GCA_035128595.1 Eptatretus atami | reverse complement strand
GAGAGAGATCCTGCCCAGCCAACATGTGGCCCTTAATGGAGTTCTCTCATTCCCTCTTCCTTTCCAGGCTGCAGTTCCTCAAAGCAGCGTTCTGGGCCCTGTTGTTTTTCTGGTTTTTCATCAATGATCTCTCTGATTCTCTGAAAAATCCTCTTTATCTCTTTGCTGATGACTCCACCCTCTGCCATACACTGTCATCCCTCAGACCGGCATGCAGCAGCCTTTGACTCTGCAGATCTGGGTAAAATCACAAACTGGTCCAACACATGGAACATGTCTTTAAATCCTGAGAAATCTCACACACTCACTATGTCTCTCTGAAAGGACCATTTGGACCCCCCCCCCCCACCATCCACTTTCTCAACAAACCTGAGCTCCTGACCACAGACAAAGCTTTCATCTGCAGCCTGATGGAGTACTGCTCTCCCTCTGGGCTGGTACTCCCGCTCACACCTTTCTCGGCCTCACGCTATGGAAAGCAAGGCATTTAGGATCATTGGCATCTCCCGTGATGAGGCTGAGTCTTTGGTCTCTCACTCTCTCACTGCAGGCAGGTCAATGGTCTTTCTGTCTTCTACCATCTCCACTCTGACCACCCCCCCGCTCTGTCTGAAATATGCCCTCCCCATATTTCGCAGGGCGCTCAAGGTCCGCAGCAAACCCCTTCTGGTAAAACTCCAAAGTCAGGAATCATTGCTCACCTTCAATCTTTCATTCCTCTCTTTTCCACATTTGGATCAAACTCCCACTCTCTTCAATCCCACCCTTCCCTCCCAGTCTCAGAACAGCTGTTTTACCACCCCCTCTCTCTTATCTCCGCATCCAACACCATGATCTTTTCTACTCCCCCCCCAATCCACCCTAAACCACATCCTTCAAATTCCCTGCTTTCCTTCCTGAAAGTCCCTGCCGTGTAAGGACCTGAAAGCCCTTGGTGTCCATCTTATTTACCCAGTGTACCCCTCTCCATTCCTCTCCCTTCCACAGATCTCCTCGTCTCTGTTCCACACTGTTTTGTCCTTCCCTCTCCCACCCCTCTTGTCTCCTGCTCCCCTTATTGTACGTTCTTTGTGTTAGCTCTTCTACGGGCCTCTACGGTGTATACAAAAAAAAGTAGCAAAGTTTATTCACACATAAAAAAAAATCGGGCCCTAAGGGGTTATATGGGGGTGGTTGGGGTTGCCCCAAATTATGTATTTGCTTTCTTCTCTGAAATTACACACACATATTTCTATGAAAGTTGACGCCACAACCTTTATCACCCGTGAAGTACGATAGTTTGTTTACGCGATTTAAAAAATCAGGGTCTAAGTGGGTTTACGGGAGTGGGTAGGTGGGGGGGGGAGGGGGGTACTCCCAAAATAGGTATTTGCTGGAACATTGGCTCATGGGTACATTTTACTGCTTCCGTCCCACATTGACTCCCTCCTCAGTATCATTATTGTACAGGTGAGCATCCAGGGTTATTGCCCTATTTTTCTCTTGGGATGACTCAGCTGGTGTTCAAACCACTGACCTCCCAGATCTATAGAAGATCTGCTCCAACCACTATGCCACCGAGTCTGGTTTGGAGTTTGTTACAATTTATACCTGTTACCTTCTGAAAGAGCAGATAAATAGTATTTAACTGTGCAAAGCATTCGATGATTGATCTTTTTATGTCAGATTTCTTTTTTGTGCATATGGGAACATAAATGACTTCCTACAAATATAACTGGTCAGGAAATTATGGATCTGTTTTTGCACCTCCTTGATGCAGTATTTTTTCTTGTAATGAAAAAGTTTGTAACACTCTCACTTCATTCTCTTCATGGTGTTCCGTGTTATCTGTGCAGTATCGAACTAAAGAAGGCGATGTCCGTGTATCTGTACGTCTGTTCCGTATGGATCTAAACTGGCTTAGTCTACTTCAACCACATTTTGAATTCTTGCTTGGGGTACTCAAGGTCAGGACATGGGTATAAAAACAATCCCCCAACCCCATATCCCTCACTCCCCATGCCCCCCTCCCCTGTGACTTGCATTTTTGTGAGTGTGTGGAAACCCCCCTGTGAGTGTGGGGAAATAACTTGCATTTTTCGCCTGTACATGTGGAATAGTGCAACTTGTCGAATCACTGACCCTGCTGAAAGGAGTAGTATTGCGGGTGTGGAAATTCTGTAAATATCTTCTCGCCATTGACTCGTTTTCTACATTTCTAACCTGTCTGTATTTGCACGTCATGTACTTTTCAGTTCTCAGGAATATTTTCTCATTTGCATTGCTCCTCAGGATGTATCGACGAACATCGAGCATGATTGGGCTGAATTATCCACCAGCAGTGATATCGGTCTTGAAGGTCAGTGGTTTGTTCCCGTCCATGGCATTATTAATGACATTTTTCATTGTGTGAAATGTCATGATCGTCATAATTTAATTTGTTGTGTAGCACTTCGCTGTTGGTTTGCATCATTGCTGGAAGCATGGGTTGCAGTGCCCTTGTAGGTGAAGCAGGAATTTGTAATACGTTCAGGGTGCTGGTGATAACCAACCTCCTCTTCACGAAAGATACCGTGGGTCCTTTAACATTCACCGACTAATGCAAGCAAGCAGCACACCCTGCTTAACGTCAATATGATGGACTGCACACATTGATGTGTGGCTCTGCCTGTGAATCATCAGGAATGCAGTTTATAACTGAGCCGACATTTGAACCCTGACTAGACGGCTCAAAGGCGAGTGCACATACCCCTAAGTGGTGAGTACCCTAAACGATCTTGCCAGTCCAATAGAGTGGTGGAGTATCCCGAGATGATCTTGCTAGCACAATGGAGTGGTGAGTACTCCTCAGGCCGAGACGATGGAGTGATGAAGCCAATAAATCGATATACCTTTGAGAATGTTGTCTGGTCAGAATTTTACTTCGAGCTGTTTAGTTTGGTGAATAAAACTCGAAATATTTACGTTTATTCACACAGAACATAGACAAGTGGTCTTTCAATGTTTTTGCACTGAATGAAGCAAGTGGAGACCATGCACTCAATTTATTGTTTATGATCTACTTACAAGATACGACCTCATCGCCAGATTCAAGGTAAGAAGCTGCATTATTTACATTGCAGTGCCCCCATTGAACATTTGTCTTCCGTTCTAATTGCTGATTAAACATGTAATTATTGTTCTAATTTCTTCATTTACACATTTTCACATTTTTTATTCTGAGCTTTTATCAATTGGAAACTGGATCCAATGAAGTAAATATTTGGATAAAATTAATCTCAATCCTGACATTTTCTACTTACAGTGTTTTGCTGTTTCCTCCATTTGATGTCGGATTTCTCTGAGTTATTCAACTGTACACACTGAAACATTTCGAGAACTTCTATATCTACTCTCGTGTTATCATAATGTTCTCTGCAGTTAAACAGGTTGTCCAATGGGGATCGGGGAATGCTCGTTACACTCCAACTCCACATATTTCGATTTACCCGTCGATCACATCACATGCCTTCTGGTTGAATGGTTGGCATTAGCGGGAACAATCATCTGAGTGCCAGACAGATGGTTGCTTTTGCGGATTATGCAGTTTTACCGTGTGAGACATAAACCACAGCGATTCTCACCTAACAGTCAGGAGGTGTGTTTGATGTTTATACGACAAATGTGGTCATCATTGGTTAGATATTTGTCGATATGCCGTCCTGATGAGGGCAAATAAGCCCGAAATCCAGAGAGGTGGCTTCGTTTGATGTTTAACTGATGTTGACCAAATAATCTTTGTCTGTTTGACATAGTCACCAGGCCGAGGCCTCTGTGTTGCAGGTGGCACTTTGGTGTCGACTATGCCCAATGGAGATCGGGGGGAGGGGTGGTGCCGTCACACTCCACATGTTTTGACACACACACACACACACACACACACAACACACACACACACAACACACACACACACACACACACACACTTGTGGGGGTAGATGGAAGAATTTAATGGGGAATTTTGCATTGTGTCGATTTGCTCGGTCTGTGGACAGAATTATGTGAGCTTAAGTGTTATGTGTCACCACAAGAGGGGTGGTGCGGTGGTAATTAGCTATATAGAGGGGTGGTGCGGTATTAACTAATTACCTATATGTTAATTAGTTAGGCAGAGGATGTAGAGCGAAAAGAGAAGGCATGCACAAGAGAGGAGAGGTGGTTCAGTGTGAGGGGCTTTGAAGTACTGCAAAGGACGGGAGATTGGTCGCACGTGTGGTTGGTGAGAGGCTTCTGGCGGATAGAAAGAGACATGGTTTGATCGAGATCGATGGCAGGCAGGCTTGCACACGTGTGGATTGTGGAAGGCTTCCGTCTGGATAGAATGGGAGATTGGCAGAGCACACACACAAGGTCGGTGTGAGGAATGCACAAGGCAGGTGGCGCCTTTGGAGAGAGGAAGGCTGGCGCATTTTGAGCCTTCGTGTGGAAAGCTGCTTGCGGATTGCCTGGCTTACGTCTGCCCTGCCACGAGAGAAGTAATGGCGCCATTGCGCACGTGTGCACTTGCTGTGGAAGCGCTTCCATTTCCAAGTTCGACAAGAACCACCTCTGTGCCTAGCTGAGTTCCAGTTATTAAAAAGGGTTTTTTTCTTTTCATTTTGTGTCAGCCTTTGTCTGTATTTGCATCTGTGTGCAAGGCTCGACAGAGGATCTGTTTATTATTATTATTATTTATTATTATTTCTTTTGAATTATCGCCTTGTAAATATTTGTGTATGTTCATTAAATGTGTTTATTTTTGAAGATGCTGAATTTGTGTAATTGAAGTGGGTTCACGGATAACCCCTGTGCTGTCCTGGTGCAGTGCCCCTGTGCCATGCTCCTCGCCCATCCACCATTACCCTCCACCATGCTCTTCGAGCACGTGTTATAATCTCCGTCGATCAACGTGTCCGCCTCCTCTGAATATGAGACCGCTCGGCCATCCTGGGAGGTGGGTGGTGTTAACCATCCGGCACCACAAACTTGGGCTGGTCACCCCCGTGACAATATATTTACATTCATTCATTCAAACATGTATATACATATATATATATATTTTATTTTATTTATATATATATATATATATATATATGTGTGTATACAGAAAATACAGCTCTGGAAAAAATAAGAGACCACTCCAAAAAAAATTTAAATCAAGCATCTCCACATGTATGGCAGCGATTCCATCCAGTGTCTGTTGAATTCCAACACAGGCACACTCATTATCCGCCTCCTCCCGGAGGGAGGGAGCAGGATATTGTAATCTTCCGTTTGTTTGTCGGTTTGTTTGTCTGTCTGTTAGCAACTTTACGGCAAAACGGCTTTAGCAACACTATCAAATTTAAGCCACAGGTGGGCAATGAACCTTGGACGATGCCATTAACTTTGGGTCCATATGGATCAAAGGTCAAGATCACGAAAGATCAAAATCGTTTTTCGCTCATAACTTCGTCAAAAATGATCCGATTTACTTCAAACTAAGCTTATAGTGAACCTTATTGTATTGTCACTTATAATCCTAACAATCCTATCGTGAAAATGCATATTGTGTGAAGATCGGTAGGGTCCGAAGTTTTGGGGTCATAGTCATCGGTAAAAATTACAAATTGGCCTTGAAAGGTCAAAATCATTTTACGGTCATAACTCATCAAAAATGGTTTAATTGACTTCAAACTAAGACTAAAATATTCCTTATTCTATTCCTTATATCAACATTCAGGTTTAGGATGTATCAAATTCAAATTTGATCCCCAAAATAACTTTATGCCTAAATGGGCGGGATTTGTTGTGCCTGGCCCGGCACCACTTGTTCTACTTAGGCCTAAGTCACATTTGCCATGGCGGCCGTGGGGTCTTCAAAATCTACGGCCACTAGCAATTATACGGCGCCGCAGTATTTCCAATGGTCACACAATGTAGCAGTCACATATGTTTTTATTTTTCGTGGAGCGCACGGCGTATTTAGGCCGAAGTCACATTTGCCACGGCGGCCGTGGGGTCTCCAAAATCTACGGCCACTAGCAATTATAATTGCGGCCGCAGTATTTCCACGGTCACACAATGTAGCAGTCACTATGCTTTTTATTTTTCGGGTAGCCGCACGGCATATATATAAATTGTGGAGACCGAAAACGTGGGGGTGCCGTACGGTCTTTGATTGATGTCGCACGGTGACCTTAGGGCGTTCCTGCGGCGGCCATAACGGCGAACGTAGAAATGAAAAAGTTATAACTCCGCGTTATAATTCCATGGCGACCTTACGGCCTGTAAAAGATAGCCAAATGGAGTAGGGCCACCCTGAAGCCACCACAGAAACTCTGCGGCCGCCGCACGTTTCTGTCAATTCAGGGGCGTACGGCCGCCGTATCCTCGCCGTAGAGCAAATGTGACTTAGGCCTAAGTGAGGTACTGATTAGATGATCACCTGAACTGAATCTTATTTAGCAAGGAAAAGTATAAAAACCACTGCTGTGGTCATCACTATCCTCTTGCAATAGGACAGCTGGATGGCAAAAACAGTGCTAGTAGTACCTCAAAAGTAATTGGAATCAAAAAAATAACTTGACCATGCAAAAGAGTTGAAAAGAAAAGTTTGAGTGAGGAAAAAGAGGGTTCAATTCTGGCTTTACTGGCAGAGGGATACAGTGAGCGTCACGTTGCTTCCATCCTTAAAACTTCAAAGACGGCGGTTCAATAATTACAAGGTCAAGCAGCAGACATTGGGGACAAAAAAGCTAAGACTGGCAGAGGGTGAAAACGACTTCCACTGACCGGGATGACCACCACTCATTTGAATGTCATCAACAGCCGAAGGATGACATCAAGTGACTACACAAAGAATGGCAAACGGCAGCTGGGGTGAAGTGCACGGCGAGGACGGTTCGAAACAGGCTCCTAGGGGCAGGGCTGAAGTCGTGCAAAGCTAGAAAAAAGCCTTCATCAATGAGAAGCAAGAAGAGCCAGCTGAGGTTTGCAAAAGACCATAAGGATTGGACCGTGGAGGACTGGAGTAAGGCCATCTTCTCTGATGACTCCAATTTTCAGCTTTGCCCAACACCTGGTCGTCTAATGGTTAGACGGAGACCTGGAGAGGCCAACAAGCCACAGTGTCTCGCACCACTGTGAAATTTGGTGGAGGATCGGTGATGATCTGGGGGTGCTTCAGCAAGGCTGGAATCGGACAGATTGTCTTTGTGAAGGACTCATGAATCAAGCCACGTACAAGGTTGCCTGGAAGAACACTTGCTTCCTTCTGCTCTGACAATGTTCCCCAACTCTGAGGATTGGTTTTTCCAGCAGGACAATGCTCCATGCCACACAGCCAGGGCAATCAAGGTGTGGATGGAAGACCATCAGATCAAGACCCTGTCATGGCCAGCCCAATCTCCAGACCTGAACCCCATTGAAAACCTCTGGAATGTGATCAAGAGGAAGATGGATGGTCACAAGCCATCAAACAAAGCCGAGCTGCTTGAATTTTTTGCGCCAGGAGTGGCATAAAGTCACCACCAGCAATGTGAAGAACTGGTGGAAAGCATGCCAGATGCATGAAAGCTGTGATTGAAAATCAGGGTTATTCCACAAAATATTGATTCTGAACTCTTCCTAAGTTAAAACATTAGTATTGTGTTGTTTAAAAATGAATATGAACTTGTTTTGTTTGTATTATTTGAGGTCTGAAAACACTGAATCTTTGTTGATATTTTGACCAGTTGTCATTTTCTGCAAATAAATGCTCTAAATGACAATATTTTATTTGGAATTTGGGAGAAATGTTGTCAGTAGTTTATAGAATAAAACAAAAATGTTCATTTTACTCAAACACATATCTATAAATAGTAAAACCAGAAAAACTGATAATTTTGCATTGGTCTCTTAATTTTTTCCAGAGCGTATAACATATATATATATACATATATATATATATATATATATATATATATATATAACATAATATATATATATATAATATATGAAGACCACAAGGGGAAAACCAGAGATGTCAGGATAAGTCAATTTTGAAGAAACTGAAAAACAAAGTTTCAAGACTTTGGTGGACTGTTTAATAACTGTCATATAGATTTATTTTCCAGTAAAAGGAAGAGTGATCATTGGCCGATCAAATTAAGCATGTAGCATTTGCCAAGCTTCTGTGTTATTTAATTTAAGAGCAAAGAACGAATCAATGTTGCAAACTGACATCACTGGTTATTCCCTTGTTTAATAATTGCCATGCAATTTTAACCCAGGATGTGGAGCAAATTCATGCTTGTTGGTTATTAGCATACATTACATGATCTTGTTGATCACAGATTATTTTTTTCAACATTAAACGGTCATTGTTTTTTGTATGATTGGTGTTCAACGCCATACTCAAGGGTATTTCGCTTATATGACGACGGATTCTCCATTTCTTACTCCGTACTGCTTAATATGATGGAAAACCGTGAGGAAACCAAGGATAAACCACCCCCGCGATAGCCGAAGTCACCTCATGTGACTCCCTCATATACCTAAGCAGGTTGATTGGGCGGTGGGTACATCGAATGAGGATGGGTACTCAGACGTGCTAACCATTAAGCCAGGGCGTGGGTCCCATAAAAGTCACAATAAAGGTTTGACCAGGCTTGAACCACGATATGCACCAACTACGGAGCCCATGATATAACCAAATAGGCTATTGTAGTGCTCAGAGTTTATGCTGTGAAAGTTTTACAACCTTTCATTTTTTAGTTTGTCAACTCTGAATATTATGGTGGAACAGTTAACATGAACGAAAGGGAATAACCGGAGTAAAGTACTGACAACTCTGGGTTTCTACTTGTTCAGCTTTGACAACACTTGTTTTTTCATTGCACGGCTAAACTTTATACCATATAAATTTATGACACCCCTGGTTATTTGTTAAAGTAATATTGTGAGAGGAACCTTATGTTGCCAACTATTGGCAGGCGCAATAACCCTGAAATTTATAAAAAGTGACATCTCTGGTTTTCCCCTTGTGGTCTTCATATGTATATATATACATATATATATATATATATATATATATATATATATATATATATATATACATATATATATATATTATATATATATATATATTGTCACGGCTGTGGAAATTCGCAAACCACCATTCAGGTCCCGTAGGTGAGATAACTCTCAGTACATGTATAGTTAGCCCCAACCCGTTGTTTAGAGGGAATTTATGTGATTCATTCGGCTGCGACGCTTTGAGTTAGGCGTTTTTCGTTCTATCTTTATTTTGAATCAACCGCCATAACAATCAAACCACCACCAAAAACCTCCACCACCTCACCTCTCTCCTGCTACGGCCATTCCGCACCACCTGTGAACACTGAGCGTCGGCTGTCTTGGCTCGTTCCGCGATACGCACCGAGCCGCGAGTGCCAATAGCGGCCTTTCCGAGAGAGAATTCGGATCAGGAATGCTACACGCCACTTCTGATCCGTCCAATCAGCAAGCGCGGAGCGGCTTGGCCCGCCTCCAGGCGCGTCTGTGTGGAATCCATATATGCAAATTCTAGGATCAGGGGAGGTTCACGCCCACTTTACCTCCGTCCAATGGGCGAGCGTGGCTCGCCCCTGAGCTCATCCTGATCCGGAAATCTGCATATTGTCTTCCTGCGGCCGATAAACGCCGAGCGCACGGCAGTGAATGGCAGTCGAGTCGGGTGCAGAGAGAGAGGAGAGGCAGAAGAGAGAGTCTTGGGAGTCCGAGTCGAGTCGAGGGAGAGGGAGAGGCAGAAGCAGAGAGTTTTGGCAGAGCATCGGCGAGGAGTGGGGGCAGCGGCAGCGGCGGCGTGTGCAGAGAGTTGTGGCAGAGGCAAGGAGCTCGGTCGAGGCAGGGAAGACTGCGGCTCGACGCACGAGGGTCGCGTGTGGGCCAGCTCTCTGCCTCTCACGGGACCCCCAAGCCAGCCAGTCCAATCCTACCTCCCTCAGGGAACATCTCTCCCCCTCCCGCGCATGAGATATGCAACAAAGGGCGCCCCTCTCCACCCACACTCCAAGCGGGCCAACGAACCCGCGAAGGAGCCGAGGCGGGGACCCACGCAGCCACATTTGGCTCGTCACGACGCGGGTAGGACCCCCCCCCGGTCTCGCGGACCTGGCTGCTCCTGCAGGTCCGCGCAAATATTGGCCTACAGGCCCCGTCTGCCCCCTTGTCTTTGAGGGTGGCCTTTTCTTTTGCTTTTGAGTAAATGTTGTCGGCGCCGTCTGTAAAGTAAAACTGTATAAGTGTTGGCGTGTGTACGCGTTAGTCGGTCGTAGCTCTGCATTGTTGTTTTTGTTTTAAATTGATATATGTGCATTTGACTGTTTGACTGTATATGTGTGCTCTATGTGTGTCGTGTAAATAAAGTGCTTGCATGTTGAATTGTTCCCCGTTTCGCTGCGTCCTTTCCTTTGTTGAATCTCCATCTTGCTTCACGTAAAAGGGTTCGTAGTGGGCGTGATACGCCCGATAATTAATCTGAACCGTCAAGGTCGACGATAACTCCGCTCGGTTATCCTGTAGCACGGAACGAGCCGCTTAAGCGGTTCGTGTCCGGAGTGACCTGTGGCGTGGTACAACCCCTCGGTAGGTTACCGTGTGAGTACTTAGGTATATCGACTTTCGGCGATTCACCCTATTTCGCGCGGGTAGAATGCGGACTGGGTTGTGGTGAGGTTAAACCCCCACCCGTGACTAGCTCCTTGGCGATAGTTCCAAGAGGGTCAGACTGAATTGTCCGTCCGGTGGGCGAGGCGGCCGCCATTCGAGTCGAGCGGCGTTCGCACGCCGGCGGGTGCGAATTCGCAACAATATATATATATTATATATATATATATATAATATATATATATATTGTGTGGTTTTATATGGATATATATATATATATATATATATATAGATATATATATATATCTTACTAAAACTCTCATCTTGTATGTATGTATGTATGTATGTTCTCGAAATACAGCCAAAACAGTACACGATGGCGCAAAAATTTTAGGGCCACCTTACTCACTATTCTCCTGCGGTGTGCAGTATCAAGGTTCATTCAAATCGGGCAATGAAAAAAATTATGAAAAAATCAATTCCCGATTCAATCAAGTACTCTTTGGGAGAATTTGACAATGCAAACAACCTCAGCAGTATAGTTTGCTGGAGCTGTCTTTTTTTCTTCTTGAAACGATTTTTTTCATGAACCGCTGTCACAACGGAAACCAAACGGGTTTACGGATCGTCTAGTATATACATATATAATTATATACATACATATATACATATATATATAAATATATATCCAGTATATAGGTGTATGTATATGTACATATATATATATATATTGTTGTCAGCCGAGGGTCGGTGGCGAGAACGACCACTAGGTGGGAAAAGCTTGCGTCGTCTCCCACCAAACTCCCTGGAATTGTAGGCTGTCGCTCGGATAACTCCGCGAGCCGGTGGGTCGTTTAACCAACCGTGGAACGCCAATATCTCGACCATGTGGTGTAGAGTTATTTTGTCTACATCCAATGTACCTAAGTAACCACGCGGTCTCG
>CM068956.1:1504942-1523395 GCA_035128595.1 Eptatretus atami | reverse complement strand
TAACACTACCCCCTCCCTTTTGCTAGACTCGACCCGAGTCATTAACATTTGTGTGGCATGCAGGTGTAGGTTCCCCTAGTACATGTTACCTATGGATCCCTGAGTGCGACATTTTCAATACATGTCCCCAAAAAAAACAACCTTGTGCGTTGCGTAACTAAACTAACAGACTCATTCCGACAACTTAACTATACAGTCAACCCCCGGTTCATCGCGGTTCACCTATCGTGCCCCCGGTTCATCGCGGGTTTTCCCTTGGAACGTAACTAATTTTTTCTGCGGATTCCCCCGGTACATCACGTAATAATATATAAAATATAAATTATTTAAGCAATAAATATAACGTGGTACTCGACCAGTCACACAACGCACGAGACAAAGTTTCGCTTGTGAACTTCGAATATTTCTACGTTTTTTTCTCAAGTCCCACGATGCCGCCCAAACGCCCTGACCTTCTAAGGCTTCTGGCAAGAACCGAAGCGCCAGAAGAAGGTCCTGGGACGCTCCAGGAGAAGTTAAGGTAAAGGTGCTCGATATATGCTTCGGAAGGAAAAAGGTTTGCTGCCGTTGGACGAGCACTGCTCATACCAGCACCTCAAAACCGACCAGACCAGACTAGTCGATCTCCGGCACCTCAAACCCAATCACTGCCAAACCGACCAGACCAGACTAGTCGATCTCCGGCACCTCAAACCCAATCACTGCCAAACCGACCAGACCAGACTAGTCGATCTCAGGCACCTCAAACCCAATCACTCCCAAACCAACCAGAGCGACGAAGTCGATTTTTTGGGGCGTCCATTCATCGCGGATTTTCACTTAGCGCGGGAGTTTGGAACGTAACCCCCGTGAAAACGGGGGATTACTGTATTGCCGAACTAAACAAACAACAGGTGGGTTAGAACTATACATCTATCTATAATTCCAGCAAGTGTGTGTGTGTGTGTGTGTGTGTGTGTGTGTGTGTGTGTGTGTGTGTGACCGCTGTTTCTCGACAACCTCTGGTCCGATCTAATTGAAACTTGCCAGTATATTGCTGGGACCTGAGGATGTGCCTTTTCAAGGTTTGATATTAATCGGACAAGTGCTTCCCAATTATTGGCCATTTATTTACCAAACCAATGCAAGACACGTTTGCTGTGGTCGTGCCGATGGAAAGGGAGCTCAGCGCGTTCACATTACGGGTTACAACGTACGGGCTTCTCGGAGAGTGATGACTTCGTGTATTCTAATAATTCTCGATTTCTTATGCGCATTTATAGATAAACACAATGGCCAAGTTATGATCGTTTTCATATTAGACGTGTATAAATTCGGAACATCAGAGTGCTGGTATGCTCCGAACCAGGAAGTAAATTTTTTCTCTCTTCTCTTTCTCTTTTTTTTCCTTGCCACGACATTGCGAAAAGGTAAAATACCTTGGCGCTAATTAAAAATGGGTATTAAAAATAAATTGCGAATAATCGTAACTGCGAATAATATCGAACTTCCGGTCACGCACGTACGGGCACGTGAGAGCGAAGAAACGGCCTGTGTGGTTTATTTATTTATTTATTATTATTATTATTTATTTATTTATTTATTTATTTTTACAGGCACGTACTAGTATTTCTAATATTTACACTACCCATAGCCCAGGACCTGTGACTTAAGGAGAGAACAAAAAAGGCAACATTCGGGGATGAGTGCAGCAGGCAATCAATGATCAGGCGTCTTCAGGGCCCTCAATGGTCCTTTGTTAGTTGGTTTTTATTATTTATTTTGTTCCTGGCTGCTGGAGGCAACTCACCCTAACACGGCAGTCCACACATCATCTCTCAGTCCATTTGAACTGGCCTTTATACAACAAGGATATGGATATCCGGGCTGCGTAAATGCAGTCCCTGGTAACGCGGCTGCCTGCAGGGCAGTCCATGCAAACACTTTCACAAAGATGGTCATGGCGCACGTGGTAAGTTGAGTGATATGGCAAGGCAAATAAAGGCATGGGCAGGTATGGCAAATGGAGTCAAAGCAAAGGCAGAAAAAGGCATGGCAAATGCAGACCAGGTAAGGTGCGATACAACAGGTCGGCACATGAAGCTGGCCGGCCTCGGTGTGGTCTCGTGAGGTTGTGGAGGGAGTGTGGTGGCGTTGGCCGGTCCAAAGATGGGCTCGGTCCTACCCTACGGTCTCCCCCCAACATATTGCCTATGCCTGTCCTTGTCCATACCCACCCCCATTAGCTTGTAACAACACCAACAAAAAACGAAATTTTGACTTTTTTATTTTTTATTATTATTATTATTTTTTCATAATTTCATAACTACGTGTGTCCCTAACCCCCTTCTTGTCTTTGTTCGGCTAACCTGTTCAAACTTTCTCCTCCCAATCCCTAAGATCCCTTTGGAAAGGATTAAGGAAGAGACAGGTGAATCTGTCTCGAGGCCCAATGCAGCCTCAGAATAACTCCCTCAGGTTTCAGAAATTTCCAAAGCGAGTCCAGTGGCCTCGGAACAGCGAAGGGATGGATGTTGCAAAGGGGTAAACGTTTCCTATCTATCCTAGCATTTATTAAATGTTAATCTATCCCCTGGGCTTTTCAACACTCCTGTCTCTTTAAACTATTGGTTCTAGCGACTACGATTCCTGTCGCCTGTGTTGGTGTTCGTTATTAATTTGGGCCTGGCCCGCAAATTTTCTCCCGTGCTCTTGCACAATTTCGTGGCTGGGCAGCGTAGCTCCACTGGCAGGGCTACCCACCTGCCGAACTTGATCTTCGGCACCCCCGGGTCGCTGAGGCTGTCTCCGAGCCTACCTACTCCGTATGAACGTGGGGAATGCCCTTCTTGGCATTTCCCCATCGATGCCCATGTGGCATTTTGGCGCTCCGGGTCCCTTTCCCGTGGGTACCCGTGCCCATTACACTAACTTGGTCGCTTGGACCCATGACCTACTCTGGCCGACTACTTCGGTGCCCGGGGTGCCCTCTACTCAGTACGCATATTTCACCAGCCATGCTCTCAGCCGGTCAATAGTCTCCTGCACCCTACAAAAGGTTTCGTGCCTTTGTTCAACACCAACAAACAAACGACATCCTTCAGGTTAATGTAACGAACCCACTAACTGTTATTACACTAACCCCGGGTTCCCTTGGGTGGGATTCACTCCCCTAACTAGCTCGTGCTCCCCGTCATCCCTTATTCTAATGCACGTTCCATTTAACTCTACATAGCTAATCTACGTCCCCACTACACGTTCCATATCTCCAATCCATTTCTAAATTCTACCCAAAATTTCTCCTAACTGATGTTACCGGGCCCCATGGAGGACTGCTCATACCCCCATGAGGCCGGTCTATCTAACGCTAAACCCTTCCCCTAACTAATGCTCCTTTGCCCCCGGAGAGGATATTCGCTACATCCTGGCCGGGCTCCGTCTACTCATGGCAAGGCTCGACGAGCCTTGCTTCTCCAGGGCGGCGGTTTACAGTACATTCGTCCCCTTCGTTTGGCCGATACATGAGGCAGTAACATCGCCCCGTTAATCGCATTACACACTCGCTTTCGGGCCATCCACCACGTGAGCTACCGTGCGTTATCCACCTGGACTTCGTGCTGCACGATCCCCGTGGACGTCACTCGCACACGGCCCGCTCCGCGAGGCCTGCCACACACACGGGCCTGGCTGTGTCGTCCCCAGGACTCGCTCCGCGCGTCCTGCGAACACCACTCGCGTCGCGCAGCACGTCGGGCCCCGTACACGTGCTCACATGGGGCCATACTCTTGCCAAATTTACCCGATCCCTCAATTTGCCTCCATTTTAGCCGTCCGCGCTCTGGTCTTGTACCTGGCGCAGATCATTTGGGCCACAGTTTGCTCGGTTTCACGTGTTTGGATTGATGGACTATCATTCACGGACCCATTAACAGTTTTAATTGTGTCATCGACCTCATCCGTGTGAGTCATGGATGCACACTCTTGAACAGTTTGAGACTCATTACACTTTTCCGGGGAATCCGTTTCATTAGTTTGTTCAACATTCTGCGAAGGGATTCCAGCAGAAACCTAGATAGTGTTTATAGTAAAAATCTCCATATCGAGCACAACCTTTTTAACAGCTCCTGATGAGTCATCGGGAGCTCTTCGTTTACTCGTAGCCGATTTACTCTGAATCCATGACCGCAGTTTGATGAGAAAGAGTGATGTCATTATTCGTTGAAACGCTAGTTTCCTCCACATTAGGAAGGTTACTTGGTGGAGTTATGGTAACCTCTTTCTCATTAGGCACGTTAACTAGTAAAGGATCGGTAATCTCCTCCTGACACCCTGCATCCGTGTGACCTGTTTTGCCACATCTGGTGCAAGAGGCTTTGGGACAAAAGCGTTTAAAATGTCAGAATGCTCCGCACTGGAAGTACGTTAAGGTAGCGGACGATGCGAAGATTTGATAATTTATGTCCTCAAAATTACTTTTAAATGATATGTTGGGTCCCCTATCTTCCCCACGGTCTGGTAGGACCATATACACCTGCCTTCAGAAACTCATTGCATGCTTCACACGTTCGTTTCGACAACTGAGAGGAATCCTGGACATTCTGGAAACCATTTTCCCATAAAGGGATAACACGGACATGATCTTATCATGAGATATGAAAGGTGGAGCATTTGATATTACGACTCTCGTCGCAGGGGTTATTAATGGTGACGCCATGATAAAATGACCACTTTCCGTGGTTATCCCCGTACTCACGACCTCATGGACGAGTGAAAAGTCAGAAACAAAAACAACCACATTCTGATTCACACGCGATGCGGCACGATTATTTTCATCGCTGATTATATTCCCCACCGCAAGGATAATATCCTCGACGGGAACTCCTTCAGGAGGAACACACACGGACGCATGCTTCCTGGTTAATCCCTCGCACACCTCACTATGAGAGGGTGCATTCACCATGACTGCGATACTATCACTCCCTTCTTCTCCGGTTCGGACAAGAAGGTACCAAACTGAAAAAAGTCAAAACTAAAATAACTAACAAAAATGCATAATAAGCAAACAGGCTTACAAAGCGTCATCAAACTGGGTAGGCCGCACCCAGAGTCGACCTGCTCTCAATCTTTCTCTCTCAAGGGAAAAGTTGTGGAGAAGTGAAAGGAAAAATGTCAAAAACACACAGGGATAGAAAAAGATGGAGGGAGGAGGGTGGGGGATGTGGCAGGAGGGGACAAAAACACATTGACTGCTCACCACAGCACAGAGCAGCTGCACACAGCCGTCATGACACCACACCCGGAAAACGAAACACCACCAGGGGACGAGAGAGAGATGAAGAGACGATGATGAGAGAGGAGAGAGAGAGAGAGAAGAAGAGAGAGAGAGAGAGAGAGAGAGAATGAGAGAGAATGTGGGATTTCTCAGGATTGAATGACACCTTCCAAGTGTTTGACCAGTTTGTGATTTTGTTAAGATCTGAGGAGAGGGAAGAGGCTGATGCCTGTCTGTTTCAAAGGATCAGGGATGTCATGGCAGAGAATGGAATCATGAGCAAAGAGATAAAGAGGATTTTCCAAAGTGTCAGTGAGATCATTGATGAAGATTAGGAATAAGATTTGGTCAAGAATATGGACTTGGGGCACTCCAGCCTTGACAGGGAGAGGAGATGAAAGGGTTCCATTGAGAGTCACACGTTGGCTATGAGAATGGAGGAAGTCAGTCATCAAAGAGTTGAGTTAGCCATGGATTCCATAAGCAGACAGTTTGGAGAGTAAGGCATGATGCCAGACTATATTGAAAGCTTGAGATATTTCCAAAGAGATGGCCCTGATCTCAGGTCTGATATTGAGGGCTTTCATCCTTTGGTGGGAGAGTTGAAGCGGCATGTCCAAGGTAGAGTGACCAGGTCTGAATCCAAATTGATGATCAGAGGGTTCAGGCAATAGCTCCTTTAATCTTCACAAAAGACACGATAGAATCTTTAATGTCCACCAACTGCTTCTAGAAGACGGAGCAAAAGTTGTTAATGTCTATCTGAGATGGTTCACTTTCTCATGTAACTCCCTGCCTGTGAAGCACCAATCCGACAGCTTATCGTTGGGTTGGGAATCAAAACCAGGCCTAACAGCTTAAGGCATACTTTGTTATCTCTGCACCATCTCGTTAGACTGATAAAATTTTAAACTTGAAAATGGTCAAGAAATACCCCATCCCCAACACATACCTTCATCACACCCCTCCTCTCCCACACCTACACTAGACATGTGTGACATGAGCATTTCAAAGCACAGGTTCACAGATGGAGAAGGATGCCATTCGGCCCATCAATCCCGCACAATCCTGCCAACACTCATGTATGCCTCTCCCCCCATTGCTTCGAGGTGCCTTCCCATTTCTAGTTCAAATATGTCCACTGTCACTGCTGCCACCACATTTCCAGGAAGATCATTCTCATGACTAAAATTAACAGAACATTTCTCAACTCATATTACTCAGATAAACAAAACATTTATTGACTCATTACGAAAATATACAGAACATTTCTCAACTAATTTTACTCAGATAAACAGAACATTTAATGACTCATTTTACTCAGATAAACAGAACATTTAATGAACTCGTATACTCAGATAAACAGAACATTTAATGACTCGTATTACTCAGATAAACAGAACATTTAATGACTCGTATTACTCAGATAAACAGAACATTTAATACTCTATTACTAACATAACAGAACATTAATGACTCGTATTACTCAGATAAACAGAACATTAATGACTCATATTACTAAGATAAACAGAACATTTTCAACTCATATTACTCAGATAAAAAGAACATTTAATGACTCATTACTCAGATAAACAGAACATTTAATGACTCATATTACTCAGATAAACAGAACAATTTAATGACTCGTATTACTCAGATAAACAGAACATTTAATGACTCGTATACTCAGAAAAACAAACATTTAATGACTCGTATTACTCAGATAAACAGAACATTAATGACTCGTATTACTCAATAAACAAACAAATTTAATGACTCATATTACATCAGAAACAGAACATTTAATGACTCAATTTACTAAGATAAACAGAACATTTCTCAACTCATATTACTAAGATAAACAGAACATTTCTCAACTCGTATTACTCAAATAAACAGAACATTTCTCGACTAATTTTACTCAGATAAGCAGAACATTTAATGACTCATATTACTCAGATAAACAGAACATTTAATGACTCGTATTACTCAGATAAACAGAACATTTAATGACTCGTATTACTCAGATAAACAGAACATTAATGACTCATATACTAACATAAACAGAACATTTAATGACTCGTATTACTCAGATAAACAGAACATTTAATGACTCATATACTCAGATAAACAGAACATTTAATGACTCATATTACTAAGATAAACAGAACATTTCTCAACTCATATTATCAGATAAACAGAACATTTAATGACTCATTTTACTCAGAATAAACAGACATTTAATGACTCGTATTACTCAATAAAAAACATTTAAGACTCTATTACTCAGATAAACAGAACATTTAATGACTCGTATTACTCAGATAAACAGAACATTTAATGACTCGTATTACTCAGATAAACAGAACATTTAATGACTCATATTACTAACATAAACAGAACATTTAATGACTCGTATTACTCAGATAAACAGAACATTTAATGACTCATATACTCAGATAAACAGAACATTTAATGACTCATATTACTAAGATAAACAGAACATTTCTCAACTCATATTACTCAAATAAACAGAAACATTTCTCGACTAATTTTACTCAGATAAGCAGAACATTTAATGAACATTTACTCAGATAAACAGAACATTTAATGACTCGTATTACTCAGATAAACAGAAACATTTAATGACTCGTATTACTCAGATAAACAGAACATTTAATGACTCGTATTACTCAGATAAACAACATTTAATGACTCGTTTACTCAGATAAACAGAACATTTAATGACTCATATTACACAGATAAAACAGAACATTTAATGACTCATATTACTAAGATAAACAGAACATTCTCAACTCATATTACTAAGATAAACAGAACATTCTCAACTCATATTACTCAAATAAACAGAACATTTCTCGACTAATTTTACTCAGATAAGCAGAACATTTAATGACTCATATTACTCAAGATAACAGAACATTTAATGACGCGTTACTCAGAGAACAACATTTAATGCTCGTATTACTCAGATAAACAGAACATTTAATGACTCATATTACACAATAAAAGAACATTAATACTCATACTAAGATAACAGAACATTTCTCAACTCATATTACTAAGATAAACAGAACATTCTCAACTCATATTACTCAAATAAACAAACATTTCTCGACTAATTTACTCAGATAAGCAGAATATTTAATGACTCATATTACTCAGATAAACAGAACATTTAATGACTCGTATTACTCAGATAAACAGAACATTTAATGACTCGTATTACTCAGATAAACAGAACATTAATGACTCGTATTACTCAGATAAACAGAACATTTAATGACTCGTATTACTCAGATAAACAAACATATAATGACTCAATTACACAGATAAACAGAACATTTAATGACTATATTACTAAGATAAACAGAACATTTCTCAACTCATATTACTAGATAACAGAAACATTTCTCAACTCATATTACTCAAATAAACAGAACATTTCTCGACTAATATTTACTCAGATAAACAGAACATTTAATGACTCATATTACTCAGAATAAACAAACATTTAATATCTATTACTCAGAACATTTAATGACTCGTATTACTCAGATATATAGAACATTTCTCAACTCATATTACTCAAATAAACAGAACATTTCTCGACTCATACAGGATACTGAAATAAACAACATTTAATGACTCCTATTACTCAAAATAAACAGAACATTTATTGATTCATATTTCTCAAATATACAGAACATTTCTTGACTCGTATTACTCAGATAAATAGTACATTTATTTACTCATGTTACTCAGATAAACAGAACATTTCTTGACTCATCTTAATCAGTCAAAGAGAACATTTCTTGATTTATCTTACTGAGTGAGTTTTGGTTGGCTCTTGCTAGCTGGTGCGCACTCGGCAGCATCGTTCGGCTGCATCTGAAATGGTAAGTTAACTCGAGTACGCATTGAGGGCATAACACCCCCTTGGCACGGCCGTGCACAGGTAAGGTACCCATGCAAGTAATGAAACCCTGCGAGGATTGGTGGTACCAATTGGCGTTAGTGGATAATTAGCAACCCGCCAGCATATGGAGTTATCCATGCCTGGTGGCTTCAGGACCAGGAATTTGGGAGGGACTCAAGTGCTTCCCATCGTGGTGGGCCTCGAACCCCAGATCTGTAATAATATCTAAAATATAAAGCTTATTCTAACCACTCACTGATTGACTAACTGACTGACATGTTATTGTTCGGTACCTTGCGGGTGAGGTAGAAAGCTCAAATGTCGCGTGCCACCAGACATCAAAGCCTATACACTGGGAAAAATCACAGAACCTTCAGAAAGCATCAATGAATGAAAATATCTGAAAATAAGTGCAGCCTTGTGCTCACTGTAGGTGTGCGACCCAAGATTCTAGCAACCCAAGACACCTGGGGGAAAAAAGCTTCTATTTATTATGTACCGAGGTACAAAGCATGGTCCGTTATTGCTTACAATGTGTAAGCATACCCCACGAGTATATACATGTACATACTACAGGGTCGTGATATCCATGCATTAATTGGAAATGCAAGGCAATGCAGGCGAGCAACTGCAAATCAATTGACTGTAAATTTCAACCTGGGGTGCGAGCAGCTAGTTTCATTAAAACAAGGCCGCCTGTCCTGAAGCTCACCTGGATCAGGAGCAACAGTCACTACACAAACCCCCGCAGACTCACTTTGACCCTGAATTTTTCAATGCCGTAAACAAACTTTGATACATCACGGGTGATGAAGGTTGTGGTCAAGTTTCATTGAAATTGTGTGTGTAGTTCAGAGAAGAGAGCAAATCCCTATTTTGGAGGAGGAGGAGGAGATTGGACCATACTCTGTGCAGAGCGTTGGTGCTGTTTAAGCAGTCTCCTTGGCTATTGGGCACAATCCTGGACGGGTCGCCACTCCGACACCAACATGCTGGCACTCATTTTGCCGACACTATTTTTTTGGGGGGGGGGGGCATCAAAAAACCCCTTGTAGACCACTTAATGAGCGCAGATTTTGATACAGTCAATAAACTTTGGTACATCATGGGTGATTAAGGTTGTGGTCAAGTTTCATCAAAATCATGTGTGTAGTTCCGGAGGAGCCAGCAAATACCTATTTTGGGGATTAACCCCCCCCCCTCTCCCTATAGACCCCCCTAATGAGCGCAGATTTTGATACTGTCAATACACTTTGGTGCATCACTGGTGATGAAGGGTGTGGTCAAGTTTCTTAGAAAATGTGTGGAGTTTTAGGGAAGAGAGCAAATATCATTGGGGGGGGGGTCAAAAAAACACCCTGCGGACTCCCTATATGAGTGCAGATTTTCATGCGGTCAATACACCTTCGTTAGGCATCAGATCTGATGCTTGTGGCCAACCTTCATCAAAATCGTGTTTTTGGTTCAAGCAATAATGACTGATGTGTTTATGGACTGACTCACTCACTCACTCACCTATCACATAAGCTCAGTCACATAAGCTCACCTGTCTAAAGTCCAGCTGAGGTAAAAACGGTCCGCTGAGAGCTCCACAAGACGGGATACCACAGTCAGGTTGCAGTGCAAAACCACTCCGTAAATCTGGCAATGCACATTTGCGAGTCCAGTGGTGCAAATAACATCGGCAATGGACTAGCGAGCAGTGGAGAAATGTGATATGGTCAGATGAATGATCCATCCTTCATCATGTTCTCGACAAATTGACGAGTGCACGCGTGGTGCCAACCAAAATAACTCTACAACCATGAGTGTTTGGTTCCAACAGTGAAGAGTTCT
Source organism: Eptatretus atami (assembly GCA_035128595.1). Taxonomy (NCBI): domain Eukaryota; kingdom Metazoa; phylum Chordata; class Myxini; order Myxiniformes; family Myxinidae; genus Eptatretus; species Eptatretus atami. The sequence goes on along the minus strand of CM068956.1, from coordinate 1,512,368 downwards.
TGTGGTTCTGTGATGTTGTGGGGCACATTTTCCTGGCATGGTTTGGGTGCAGTCGTTCTCTTAGAAGGCAAAGTCAATGCCAATCACTACTTAATGTTACTGAGTGATCATCTTCACCGCATGTTGCAGCATTTCTTTCCTGCCAGGAGGGGTGTCTTCCAGGATGAGAATGCCCCCATTCACAGAGGACATGTGGTCCCCATTAGTTTGATGAGCATGACACTGATGTTATCTATATGTCATGGCCTTCTCACTTACCAGATCTTAACCCACTCAAGCATTTATGGGATATTCTGGAATGACGTCTGAGACAGTGTTTTCCACCTCCATCAAGCAGTTGTGAGTTGTTTGACTTTCTTATGGAAGGATGGTGCCGCATCCCTCCTGCAGAATTCCAGATGCTGTTGGACTCTATGCCATGGTGCATGCAGGCTCTACTGGCCTCATGTGATGGCCCAATGCCGTATTAAGTGACTTTACATTGGTGTTTGCATTTTTTTGTCCACGACCTATATGGACTGACAAGAGCAGGTTGTTCATAAAGTCCTTGTGCAACTTTGAACTCATAGAACGTTTGATGTACACATGATAGAAACAAACTATAAATTGGGCACTGAAAGCATATTTCATGAACTTTTCAAACAATGTAGTTCACACTTGATGCCCTTTCATGCAATGGTCCAAAATATTACTTCATTTCCAACCATAACCCCCCCCCCCCCCCCGCCTTCCCTCTCCACTTGACCCACCTTCCATGCAATGGTTCCCAACCCCATTATCTGACTCTCAACCACACCTCCCCTCCTCCCCCTGCCACACCCTCACTCTGGATGCACCTTCCATGAAATGGTCCAAAGCCCATTACCTAAGTTCCACACACACCTTCCCAACCCCTCCTTATGTGTAGGTCATGTATAGATGGCCTGTGAAAGTACTTTCAAATGTGGGAGATTCAGAATAAGTTTTGTAATCGTTTTACCTCTGAGGAAAGTGTTGATGTTGTGTATATTCTGAAATTTATAGATCGCAGTTTCTTCCGTTATGTCATTTGTGGAAGCTCTCGAGGCGGGATACAGCAAGCACAAGAACCCATACCACAATGCCTTACATGCAGCAGACGTCACTCAGACAGTTCACTACCTAATGCTTCGAACAGGAATAGTGGTAAGTGCATTGTCCGGTTGGAATATCATGCACGTTTTTTGCTGCACCCTTTTGATTCTTCAAAACCCATGATTCATATTTTGTCTCAGTTTACCTTCACTTTACTTTCACTTTACATTCATTGTATCCTCACTTTATGATCACAGTACCTTCACTTTTCCATCACTTTATCCTCACTTTACCGTCGCTGTACAGCTCACTTAACCCTCACTTTACCATCACTTCATCCTCACTGTACCTTCACTGTACCATCACTTCACCCTCACTGTCAATTTACTTTATCCTCAATTTACTCTCACTTTTCCTTAACTTTATATTCACTTTACCATCACTTTACCATCACTCTCACTTGATCATCACTGTACCATCACTTTACTATCACTTTATCCTAACTTTACCTTCACTTTACAGCTCACTTTACCCTCACTTTCCCATCACTTCACCCTCACTTTATCATCACTGTACCATCACTTCACCCTGACTGTCAATTTACTTTATCCTCACTTTACTCTCACTTTACCTTAACTTCATATTCACTTTACCATCACTGCACCATCACTTTACCATCACTGTACCATCACATTACCCTCACTTTATCATCACTTTATCATCACTGTACCATCACTTCACCCTAACTTTATCATCACTTTATCTTCACTTTACCTTCACTTTACCATCACTGTACCATCACTTTATCATCACTGTATCCTCACTGTACCATCACTTCACCCTCACTTTATCCTCACTTTACCTTCACTTTACCATCACTGTACCATCACTTTATCATCACTTCACCCTCACTTTATCATCACTTTACCCTCACTTTATCATCACTGTACCATCACTTTATCATCACTTCACCCTCACTTTATCATCACTTTACCTTCACTTTATCATCACTTTACCCTCACTTTATCATCACTTTACCATCACTGTACCATGATGTTAACCTCACTTTACCTTCACTTTACCCTCACCTTACCCTCACCTTACCCTCACTTACCCTCACCCTACCTTCACTGTACCTTCACTTTACCTTCACTGTACCTTCACTTTCCTTTCACTTTATCATCATTTTGCCCTCACTTTACCTTCACTTTTCCTTCATGTTACCCTCACTTTACCTTCACTTTACCTGTACTTTACCTTCACTTTACCTTCTCCTCCACTCACTGAACCATCACTTTACCTTCATTTTACTTTCACTTTACCATCATTTTACCCTCACTTTACCTTAGCCTTACGCACCATCCCTTTCCCATCACTTTACTTTCATGTTACCTTCACGTTACCCTCACTTTACCTTCACTTTACCTTCACTTTACCTTCACTTTACCTTCACTTTACCTTTTCCTTACCTTCACTTACTTCCACCTTACACTCACTGTACCTTCAATGAACCCTCACTTATCTTCACTTTACCCTCACTTTACCTTCACTTTACCCTCACTTTACCTTCACTTTACCTTTACTTTACCATCACCTTACCTTCACTTTACCTTTACTTTCATTTTACCTTCACTTTACCTTCTCCTTACCTTCACCTTACCTCCACCTTACACTCACTGTACCTTCACTGTACTTTCACTTTCCCTTCACTTTACCATCACTTTACCCTTACCTTACCCTCACTTTACCCTCACCTTACCCTCACTTTACCTTCACTTTACCTTTACTTTACTTTCATTTTACCTTCACTTTACCTTCACCTTACACTCACTGTACCTTCACTTTCTCTCACTTTACCCTCACTTTATCCTCACTTTACCTTAACTGTACCTTCACTTTACCTCATTCCATAACTTACAAGGTTTCTGTTACAAACTTTGTAAATATAATTTGTTACCAGTAACACAATCAAGTGGATAATAGAGATTTTGATGAATTATTTCAGTGGTGATATGCCAGCATGAACCTTTCCATGAGTAGGATGTCATTGGATCAACAAATTAAGACATTAACCACCTGAAAATCCATTATAGCTGCTGTTTTCCAAGATTGCTGTCAATTTTCCATGCAAATGTCCATTTGTGAAATTCTCAGACATTTGAATGATCTTACTGTCTTGTTACATATTTTTAGTCATTTTATCATGCTGATAAAGAATTGCCATGTTTTATTGCCTTTTTCCCTGCTTGGAGAAAAAAAGAAAAGCCCTGTTTAGGTGTTCCATTACCAATCAGCTTGTTATCACTTGCCAATCCAGCTATTCCTTATCAACTGTTTCGTTGGAGTGCTTGCTTGAGTGCTTTAGCCACTTGGCGAACACTCTACAAGCTGATTGGTAATGGAACATACCTCTGTACTTGCAGGGGTGTGTTCAGTTACCAAGATTTTATTTTCTTATTTGTCTTGTACATGCAGACGAGGCTCATGGAATAGCTAAAAACTTCTTGTTGAGCACTCACCAAGTGGCTTAAGCACTCAAGTAAGCAGTCCAAGGAAACTGTTGATAAGGAACGGCTGGCTTGACAAGCGATAGCACGCTGATTGGTAATGGGACACACCTCAGCACATGTGCAAGACCGAGGACCCTTTTCTGGTTCTGCCACTTGTGTAACGAAAAAAGTTAATTCCAGGTGATTTTTCACCCTTTTTGCCATTGTTGAGTTATTTTCCACTTTTCAGCACTGCTGTGGTAGTTTTGTAATTTATGTTTATGTTATTGCATGGGCTGCATGACCCTCACGCTACCTCTACCCAGGACCCACATTGAGCTCGGGGCCTGGTGCCCTGGCATGGGCCTGCATGCCCATGCGTTTATCTGCCACTGTCGTCCCGCTCTCTCCCCCTCTCCCTCTCTCATCTCTTTCTCCCTCTTTCATCTCTCCCCTCTCTCATTCTCTGTCTGTCTGTCTGTCTCTCCTGTCTCTCTCTGTCTCTCTCTGTCTCTCTCCTCTCTCTCTCTCTCTCTCTCTCTCTCTCTCTCTCTCTCTCTCTCTCTCTCTCTCTCTCCTCTCTCTCTCTCCCCCCCATCCCTCCCCTTACTCCTATACCCATTCCCACTGTTAATGACTGACCGTTCGTTTTGAATTTGGGGGAGAAAGTTGGAGAGGGAGAGAGTAGGAGGCGAAGGATAGAGTGGGAGCAGGGAGGGATGAAGGGAGGAATAGCGCCCCGAAGATCGAGGCTGTCGAAGAAATTCTCAATTCCACCTGTACATTCGAGTCATTTATTAAAATATAAAAACATGCACATATGGACAATTCTAGAGGAAGCTAAGCAACACAGTCTTCCTCCGATTCTACAGTACATGGAAACATTGAATTCTTATGTAGTATTCAGTGCGACGATATCCGTTCATCTTCCAGACATCCTGATGCCACGGCTGATGTTTTAGAGTTCAGGGGGAAAATCACTCACAGCTTTGTGGCAGCATCCATCTGGAGGTCAGCTTAATTTTGAAGGGCTGAGGAATATTTATGACCTGAAGGTTGATAGGAGTTCTGGTCATTATTTTCACACACATTCCATTTAAGCTCGATACTAGTTTCCAGCCAAACCTTCAGGCACCAGTATATAATTATTTATATTTAAGAATCCCTTTTTAATAAAATAATAGGTGATTCTATTATATTGAATAAAGATTAAAGATTATTTGGTAGGCCAATCTGTTTTGAGGAACAAGGGACATTTTTACTGGGCAGATTGATTATTTATCTTCCAACACAGAAAAAGAGATACAAGATCATTTAAAATGCAAATATATTATTAAAATAGATACTTGTTCAAGCACATAGATGTAATAATCATGTTGTATTTGAGTACATTTCCCATTAAAGGGTTATAACAATACATTGTGCTATATACTGAAATCATTTACCTTTTAAAGTTAATTATCAATAAAGTTTAATTGTCACCATTTTTTATTTTAATTTTTTTTATCATCCTTGAACCTATTATGCTAATTTTGGAGAAATTTGTATCGATAATCTCCCTTTTTTGTCATTCAGACATTGCAATCAATGAATTTTTTTTTAGTTCACATCGGCAATTCTTGAATGAACATTCCATATTACAGGGACATCAGCATCCATGTGCAAATCACTGAGCCTAGGCTCCCCATCAAAATCTGCCAACAAAGTTTCACACAGCTTGTTGATCCATCTTTGCTAGAAAGTGAATGGTGATGCAAGGATGGAGGCGCTGGTCCAGATAGGTGTTGCGCACTCAACGTTGTCCTCGGTATCAAGTCGTCAATTTTCTCCTGCATGAAGCTTGGGTGCATGCAGTACTTCCAAAGAGGGTGGTGTTTTCTCACTGTAATGTTGCACTTCATGATCAGGATCAGTTTTTTTAATTTTAATTAATTGGTGACATTAAGTTGAGCATTTATATTGCTCATGGCATTTCTCCAATGAGACAGAAGAAGAAGCAGCGGCCGCAAGCATTTTCCTTCAGAAGTCGAACACCACTTTGCAGAGTGGAGTCTCTCACGAGTCTCCTTTCCCCCAACCGCAATCTCATGCTTCGTCATGGTGAACGAGTAACCACATTTTGTTAAACTTGGTGAAGGACAGAGCATAGGTGGATATGATCAGGTTGATGGGAGTAGCATCATGTGCAAGGTGCTGTTGCCAGAGTTCATCACACCACATGTCGTATAGCCAGAGGCATATAGGCGCGGAGTAGCCAGGGTGTAGAAAAGTGCAGAGTAGAAAGTCTCGAACACAAGCCATTCCGGAGCACGTCATCAGGATTGCCCGCTCCGCACACTCCAATATCGCAAGATATGCATTTGCTGATGCATAAAGAAATTCCATTTTGTAATTCCAACCAAGTGGGTACAGCATGAAAGGGCCGGAAAGTTTCATTTCTTACAAATGGCAAACCACTGGTGAAAGACAACGAGATCAATGACCGCCTCAGGGATAACATCTACCCATGGTCATATAACATGTTCATTTTTAATTGCCTATGTACTTCTCAAATTGCAATGTTGCATAAATCATTTAATTCCCTTGAGCCAAGACCCAAAATCCCATCTTTTATTATAATCATGGTTTTTTTGTTTTTTTTTCACTCGCTGCTTTAATTTTGACCAAAAAACAGGTTCATATATACTTTTTGTGAAAATGATTTGTTATATATCTTGAATGACTAAAATGCTGACATGAAATTTGTGGGCATGCTATCGTTGCAATACACAGCTAGGCAACAAAAACATCAGTTCAAATCTTTATCAAGTCAAGCACTAAATGTTTTAAAAATTGTATTATTATTTATTTATCATCCCTCCTTTCGTTAAAATATATAAACACAATCTGTCGTTTGTCATATTTTTTCCTTACCTACAGTACACCTAATTAATCCCAAGGTCTTCCAGTATGTTGACTAAGTTTCCGATATTTTCAAGTCATAAACAATCTCATGAGTTCAGTCTCGGGTTAGGCATTACACCATCACACGTCTTATTTTGCTTTCATCGAGAAACTACACCAGTTACTTAAAATTAACAGATATTACTGATCGTCATCTTTATCAGGTCTTATAATATCATTACATTAGTTATCTATCTTGATTTTGCATAGCTTCCAGAACACATCATCAAAACATCAAAATCGTCATTTTGGCCTATTGATGAGAGATGCATGAAACTTGTGTGATCATTGTCTTGGTAACCATCTTCTTCATGCAAATAGCAGGCAAATTAACCACACATTTTACAATAATCATTTTAATACATACAGTAAAGAAACTAGAAGATCTTCACACCTTCCTTCCAATCTTGTCAGCCAGACTGGCATTCATTTCCTATGCATAGTCCAGGTAGTTATAGTCTATTTCAAGAAACTCTTCACACAATGACTTGAGATTTGTCTTGTAGTTGTCCAATTTATTGTAGTTGTGCAAGCTGAAGATAATTTTTCCAAGTCATTTAATAACATGGTGACATCATCACTCTTACGCACCACGACACACACATCATCAGCATATGCTGAGATAACAATTATTGGCCTTTAAGTTGGCATCACAGGAAAGCCTGGTAGACTAGCACGAAGGCAAATTAGGAGGGGTTCAATACAGAGGGATTAGAGAATGCCCGATAACGGACACCCTTGACAGACTCCCCTTCCAACCATCAATGGTGCACACAGGCTATTATTAACTTTAATGATGCTAAAAACATGATTATACAACAATGAGACATGGGATACAAAAGTTGCTCCAAAACCAAACGGTTTTAAGGTATAAAATACATATTCATGGCTAATAGAATTGAAAGCTTTCTCTTGGTCAAGTAAAAACAAGCCAGCATTCT
>CM068956.1:1478144-1491980 GCA_035128595.1 Eptatretus atami | reverse complement strand
TCCTCTTTTTCTTCCTCCTCTCAGCATTACCTTCAGCAAAGTGACAGGTGTTATTTGCTAGTTGGTAATAATATAACCTGAGTTTTCTTGCTTGATGCAAGCTCTGCCTCTCTCCTCAGCTCGAGTGCACAGAAAGCTATGCCCTTCCCAACAAGAAAGCATCGGGCAGAAGCAAATTTTGGGCAAACTCTCATGCACAGTCCAAGCTCTACTCTCTCCTTATCAAATCCACAGTATACCCACCCAATGAGTGGGGAAACATGTTATTGGTAATAAACCTATTTTATGACCACCGAGGTATTAGAACCCACCAGAGCACAAATTGTTTTGGTGTGGGTGTGTCCTATCAGGTGTTTGTGTGTGTGTGTGTGTGTGTAGTGTGTTGTGGGTGTGCACAATTGTGCTTGTAGGAGGTTGGTGCATATGTCTGCATGTGCAGTGAATGCCTATTTGTACATGCGTGTGAATGCATACCTACTTGCGACCAACGATACTGTTGATTTTGTTTGGCAGCACTGCCTTACTGAGCTGGAGATTTTCTCACTCATCTTTGCCGCTGCCATTCATGACTATGACCATACAGGCACAACAAACAACTTCCACATCCAGACAAGGTGAACAAGGCATGACTTAGCATTGTTTAATTTCACACCACCTCCAGTACTACATATTAACCTCAGCATTATTTAGGTTTGCTTGTTATGATTGGATCAAAAAAAGAAACAAATGCTGAGTCCAACGTTTTTGTGACTGCATACATGGAGTGAAATCATATGTATTTATGACACTGGTTTACGTTGTTCCAAAAAGACCGAAACAACTTTGGTTGTTAATATATTTAGAAAGACAAATGATACAATGATACCCTTTGGTTTATATGATATATAAACTCATAAAGTTTTGCGCACACGATCAATACACTTCAATGTGAGCTTTATTTGTCACGTGCAGGGCATTAAGGCAGTACATGAATTCTCGCCATGTTGGGCTCAGTATGTTTGAGTCCACCAGTGCGCATGCAGCTGTGATCTGCGAACGAAGATCCTGCGGGTTTGCCACCTTGGTGTTGTAGATAACATCTTTTACAAACCCCCACAAAAAAAAACATAATCAAGGGAGGTCCAACGATTATGGGGTGATCATGGGAGCCAGGCGTTTGATCCATCTAAGCGATCATGGAGAAGGTCACACCACACATTGACCTTTGGACTGTCGCATATGTGTTCAATGACCACGTGGGGGTTTTCAGAGCCCGAGAGCCTCACATTGTGCTCATTGACCGATACATGAAAGCAAGCTTCGTCTGTGAACATGACCTTTTTCAGGTAATCTTCGTCATCTTCTATACGACTGAGTATTTCCAACGCAAACACCTTGCGGTTAGGTCCGTAATTTGGTTTGAGATCCCGCAGAACCTGTACCTTATAGGCATAAAGCTTGTCTTTTTTGCAAAATCCTGTGTACAGTGGTGGTTGGTAGTCCCAGTTGTCTGGATGCACGTCAAATGGATTTCCTGGGACTTTGTTGAAATGATTCACATGCTCGTTCAACGTCTGCTGCACTTATGCTTAGTCGCCCGGTACTTTACTGTTTCTCCCAACTTCTAGTCTCCTTAAGCCTCTTGTACCACTCTGTGATACGAGTTCGCGATGATGGATTCCTTCCGTACCTTGTACGGGAATTACGCTTATCTCGTGTGTCGAATCTCATCTCGACTCACTGACCTTTCTCCTGTGGAGTCGCCATTTTATTTTGCATTAAACCACCAGACCTGAAAAGAAATAAACTTCTTCGAGTTTATGTATCATATACAACAAAGAGTATCGGTGTATCATTTGTGGTACTCAATATATTAACAACCAAAGTTGTCCAGGTCTTTTTGGAACATCCTCTAGGTCGTTTGGGCAATTGGAATTTAGTAAATTAATAATTATCTATGTGGATTTGGTAAGTCAATCTTTCAGGGAATCGATTTAATACTACTGGGATTTTTTTTTTTTCATTATGTTGTCACCATTTAAATTTTTACACTTTCCTGAATACTGCAGGAATGGTTGAAGTAATCATTTGTGAGAGTGGTTTGCCCTAAAGTACTCAAGTGTTGTTTTATTTGAAATGTAAGAAGTTAAGTTGTCAAGGTGATGTTCAGATAACTCCAAAACGCCATCATCCTTAACATTTTCAGCAAAACATAACACAATAATTGGAATCTTATTCCATAAGATAATTACACACCTTTCAAAACGAAGGATGTGCCCTTTTCTGAGACAGAGTAGAAAATTGCATGTGGTTGACTTCTTACCGTCTTTGAATCGTTTCCCCTTTTATAGCCATCATACTCTTTAATATGATGACTCTTCTTTGACTGCAATCACACTGGCAGGTAAATTGTATAACCATCAACAAGGTAAGTTAAGAGAAGTACAATCCATGAACCAGAAATAGTAATTCTGGAAGGTTTCATGCCACCTGAAAACCACAGGAGTTGGAAATGAAGCACAAACAAGAGCACGTGCCAACCATCATGCTTAGCCGTGTTGTCTCTTGCCTTGCTCCGTATTGTTTTATCAGTATGATTTTACTGTACTTGCTTTGATTGTTGTGTAGTTTCTGCTTTTTAATTATTTCTATCCACTGTGCTTGTACACAACTCCTATATCAGCATGTACAATTACTGTGTGATTGGAACTTTGGCACAGTTTTGATGCACTTTAACAAAAGTATTGACCTGATATTGTCTGAGCTCTGTTGGAGTTACAAGACTTATGGTTTTGATCTTTCCATACCGATGTGCAGTTGTACATCATTATCCATTACATGGTCTGGTTAAGCTTACAAATGAAGCATACATTGGGTGACTTTTCAATTCCCTCAAAACAACTTGGGACAGGCACAAAAATACTGCCAATGTCATTTTCCCGAACCAGTTAACAACACTGATTCTTAAAATGTATCGAATATTGTAGATGTATGCAAACCGCCTCCTCACATCACCCAAAGCTGCCTTCTTCCCTTGCCCTCTCACCTCCACTCATCATACATCCTCTTTCAAATCCTTCAAACTGCCTTTGCCCCCTCTCCTGGCCCCCACTTCCCCCCCAGCACACAAGCCTTTTCTCCTCCTCAACCGAGCTCCCTCCCTTAGCTATTCGGCAATTCCCCTACCCTTACACTCTTTTTCAACAACCTATCCTTACCCCCCCCCCCCCACTCCTCCCTTGTTCCTACCCTCACCTCCCCCCCATCCCTGACCAAAGCCTCTCCCCTCCCTATTCATTAACAGTGTGGACCTAAATAGCTGGGGCCTCGCTCAAACCTTACAATCTTCCATTACAGTGCCACTGACAAACCAGACAGAATCTGACCGAACAGAAAACTTTCCTCCCTCAGAGACTCTCTGACTCCAAGTATCTCTCCCTGGTTACCCCTCCTGCGATATGACAGACCTGAGCCCATCCTGTGATGAAGAGTTCTCTGCTCATCAAAGACTCTATTCCCACTCTCCATGCACTGCCCTCACTCCCACACCACCCCAGGAATACCTCTGACTACGGCTTCCCTCCACTCCAACCTCATGTTTTATGTGTACCTTAACCGTCCACCAAACAGTGATTACTCCATTTACACCTCACTATCTAAAAACATGAACCAACTTCTATCTTCTCATCCAAACTCTCTCTGTCCTCATATTGGTGACTTCAATTATCATGCAAGCCAGTTGGGCTCGGTGTGGGTACCTCTCTACCTGTCATGGCACTTCAGCAAAAGACTCTATGACTATTGGATTGACTCAATTGGCAACTTTTCCCGACCCGAATCTTCAACCAATTGTACCCATCTCTTCTGGATCTGACTTTTGACAAATTCCCCTTGAAAATATCTGCGTTCTTCTCCGCCTCCAATTCAGTTCTTCTGACCCACATGCTTGTCAAGTTTGGACATCCTCTGGATGTTATCAGAAAAACCACCTCACCGCGTCGATCTGAGATTTCACATCAAGCCGACTGGCAGGCGTCTCCAGCAAGCCATCAAACTTCTTTACTGGTCTCCTATTCCTACTTTCTCCACATCACTCATTCCTGGAATTCTTTCAAGAAACTTGCTCTCTCTCATGCACAGACTTAGCCCCTCTCGTCTTCCAGTTGTCCTACCCTTCCTTCCCGCCCATGGATCTCTGGAAACTTGTGGCCGGAGCAGTTATTCCTGAAAAACTTGCCTTTGCCTCATGGAAAGGCAAACCACTGAGGGTAATCTCAGTTCTTCAATTAAAAACTCGCAACAAGTGTGTATCTTCCCCTCAGGAGAGACAGAAAAATCGCTTCGAAGCTCGTCTTGAACTCTCAAACCCTTCTCTCCCTCTCCAAAATCCTCGGTGCATCTAATCAAACCTGTTTCTGGTGTATGTTCCCCCTCCATGCACTCCCTTACTCAAATGGACCGCCCGGCCTGATACCGCACGTGAAAAGGGCGAAAGACTGAACTCGGTGTTGCATCTAATCTAGTGCCATAACCCATTCATTTCTGTACCACGCTTACCCAGTATTGCACCCAACTGTCCCTGACGCTGTGTCTTTTCCTCTGACAAGTGGAGGCTGCGTCCAACCTCGACTCAGATTCTGCAAACCGGGTCCAACGCTCAGCCCAACATGTCCTAAACCTGCTCCTCTGCTCTTTGCTCACCCTCTCTTGTTCGATTCACCCTCCATTTGCTCAAGTCATCTGCCTTCTCCTTGGAAATCAGCAAACATTTACCGCTCTGCATTAAAAAAGGTGCTTAAAACAAATCCTACAACTACAGGACCATCAGCCTTCTCCCAATACATCAGGCAAGGTTATGGAATTTCCATTTCATTGCTTTTCAGACAATAAATCCTTCCTCTTCTCCCAATGGCTTGATTTCATCATCAATTTCATTTCAGACCAAAGTCAGCTCATACCCTGGATATGCTAAATTGCTGCTCTCCAACAATGGATGGAGGTCCCATGCTGGATATGAAATCAGAGCCATATCCCTTGAATTCGTGTGCTTTTGACATGTCTGGACCCTGCCACTGCTCACCAAACTCTCTTCCTATGGTAATCCAAGGGCCATCTCCACTTCATGGCTCGCAACTTCCTCTCCTGTCACAGCAACTGTGGCCCCTAAATGAGTTCTTTTCATCTCTCTGAGTTCCTCAAGCAGGCATCTGGCGCCTTCTCTTTTTCTGGTTTTCTCAATGATCTCTCTGACTCTCTGAGAAATCCTTTATCTCTTTGTGATGATATCCACCCTCTGCCGTACCAGTCGGTCATCCTTCAGGACCGGGCAAGGCAGCAGTTCTGTCTGCTCACTGCATGTGCCGCCCACACTTGTGCCCGGTGACTAAGTCGATGCTTATTCATGTATGTTGCTGCCCTGTGCTCCGCCTACGTGAGGCCAGGAAACGCTTGTTGGAAAAGAAATGTCGCCTTGCTATGTGTTTTTGCCCGCTGCGGTATGAAAAATGCGTTTGTGCCAGACTGGGCCAACAGTGTGAGTTGATGCGTTTTGTTATCGTCAACACCAAGAATTTTGTACTGTGACTTTATGTCGCATTGAAACAGTTCGATGCTCTCGTTTTACCGACGAACCTTCACAATTGGTTTACAACCAACCAAAACAAAAAAAAAAACCAACCTATAGGAAGAATTGCAAACTTTGATGTGTAGGACAATGTAAAAGCTCTGCGGTCTATTCTAGTGACTCTAATTTGTTATTGACCATTACTCTGATCAGGATTTTTAAAACTGGCTCTCATGACAGTTGCAGTACTCTGCACTGAGTTAGGTTAATTTTATTTCTCTTTTTTGTTACAGCGATTACACTCATACCCCACGTCAAGAATAAGAACTCTTCATAAGCCTCAGCATGGTTGTTAGCGTTACGTTCCATTGGCGGATGGTGGGTTAGCGCTGTATGCTATCCGGTTCCAGACCGGAGAGGGGCAGAACAGTAATCGACGAGGCAAGCACAGCGACCAGCAAAGCGGAAACGTTCGATACCCGCCCGGCTCAGGGGGAATCAGTGCCATAACCCCAAACACCAGTTTCCGCAGTGTCACTCGACGCCCATCGTCCAGACCAAATCAACATGTCTGAGAAGTCCCCAGAAGTAACCCGATTCAGTAGATCATCTCAGGCTGTTCAAAAACTTCAAACGTCAAACATAAGTCTATGTAGCACAAAAAACGTGCAAAGCCGGTGCTGGCTAAAGCTGGCCTGCAGTATGAGAGACAAAGCAGCTGAACTACGCAAAAGCAAGCCTGGCCGCCGCAGAATCAGCGAATTCAAGCAACAATGAGCTGATAACCTACTACAATTCTGAAAACAAGTCGCCGAGACTGAGGCAGAGTTACAAGCCATTGAAACAATGTATAGCGAACTTTGAGGAGTGGAAGTGCCGCCCGATATCAACCTACTCAGGAACACAGCAAAGCCACATAACAGTGTTTTTTATGGAAGATCACAGTTTATCCGCCAGTGTACCAACTGCTGACTTTATCGCTACTGACAATATGCCAAAATTTGCACACCACGGCTCTTACGCCCAATATCGCAGTAAATTTATTACAAGCAACAACCAGACCACCCTGAATCAGCCCCTTCTTTCGCTGATTAAATAACGAGTATACGGCTACATCTGTTCCCATGAATAAAAGACATTAAATCACAGTTCCAACCCTCGTGTGACATTAGACCGAATTTGCCTCATTGTGCGGTATACAACAAGCAAATAATTACAATGCCTTATGATCACTGACTTTTTCACAATATCTGCCTGAAAAGAGATTTGCTGTTAACCACGCTTGTGTACATTCAAACGACACCCAGAAGCCATACACAGTGTGGAAGAGGACTTTCGCACCAGCGTTGTGAACGATTATTGGTTTTCCAGTGTTAATGAAGAGAGATTGGCCTCCTGATATAAGGGTTAGGTCCACAATCAAAGAAACACGCCGTCAGCTTAAAAATGTCAAATGCAACATCCATTTCTCGCGCTTCAACAATATGGAGCGCTTAGAGGAGCGATTTGGCAGTCCGGAAATGGTGAAGCCTTTTCATAAAAAATAAACTGCTTCCTTTTCCCGGCTGTCAAACAAGACAACAGCAACTGTATGGAACTGTCAGATACATTGTAGAAGTGCTTCCCTCAAAGAAGATCAAAAGTACGCTACCTCTTTTAAGCTATTTTGACTCTTCATCAGCGAGTACCCCATACTCAATAAACTGCCTTACAACATACAGGAGAAATGGACAATGCTGCGTCCAGGTTACAAAAAAGAAAATAATGTGTTGTTTCCCCTTTTCTATGTGTTTGTGAGTTTATCAAGAACCTCAGTCAGTACGCAATGATTCCTAGTTTTGCTACGAAAGTAAATTGCCGCACAGGCAGCAGTCAGAGTGGATATAAGAAGTCACAGGTTAAACAAACTTCCTGACGATCGCACGCCTACTTGCTGCCAAGAAGCAGGACATTCAGCCAAATTGTCCTTTGCCACCAATACTGACATAACCTCAGCGGATGCGTGCCGTTCAAATGAAGTCACTGACGAAAAAAGGGATTTTCTGCGGGGGGGGAAATAAGGTATGTTTCCGGTGCTGTGATTCAACTACACGTTGCAAAAGACATTTGTAATGTAAATTATTCCTGTTCTGTGGTAAGGCAACAAGCAGTGTTACAGCAATGCATTAACGACAAGCGGCAGCCCTTAAAGAGCCGCACGGTGACCCCAACAGAGCCGCCACGCCAGCCAATAAGGCGTTCGCGATTAAGCGGCGGGAGCTTACCAGTCAACGTTCCGAATCCAAATGCACACAAAAATTTGTGGTGATGTGTCCCCGGGTAATCATGCAGTAAAACAATTACTGACCAAAGTTTACCACAGTGACAATGCCAAACAAAGTCATATCCATGCCTACGTAATCCTCGACGACCAGAGCACGTCACGCTCGCCAGATCAAGATTTTTCAAAATCGTTTGATGAATCGGGGGAAAATTTCCCTACACCTTACGTCAGCTCCGGGTCAAGCCAAATGGTTGGGAAACGTGCACATGGCACACATAGAGTCCATAGACGGTAACCAACCAAAATACAAGTCCTACTGTTAATCGAGTGCGCATGAAATTCCAGAATGCCCGTCACGAAATAGCCACGGCCCGGATGTCGCCATCATCATGCCCACCTGTCTGATATTGCTGCAGAAATCCCGAGTGACAGCGGACGCGAGATATTAATTTTTGATCGGGGCGTGACATTCCAGGAAGCGCATCATTTTTTGGAACAACGGACGGCCGAGAGGATCTCCCATTCGCCCAGAAAAAAACCCTTGGCTGGGCGATTATAAATCGGTGAAAACTTGATCGGCAAAGTTCAAAAAACAGGATGTTCCTGTGGTGAATAAATTAACTTTTTGCCGGACGTCGTCCGTCAATTTTCCCACATGTGACAATAAGGCTGTTTGTTGAAGAAATTGTTACCTGCCAAAACGACATTTTTCGACATTTCCAAAATAAAAGATGACAACAAATCTGGCCTGTCCACGAAGACAGACAATTCATTCATAATGGAAGATTGAGATGCATACGGTCACGCTGAAGGTAATTGGGTGGCACGCTGCCGTTTAAGCAAGACAGACAGCGGCTACCTAACAATTAAACCGAGCCATCAAAGAGCTCAGTTCCTTGCACCACCAGCCTCATTTTAAAACCCAGAAAGAAAAAACACATTGGTCGAGTTTATGAAGCAGGTTATCGATAGAAAACCAAGCAGAAATCGCCCCACCCCTTCGAGAAGATGAGGAATGGCTGCCGTATCTACCACTTTTCGGCGGTTTACCTCCCACATAAAGCCCGACCAGATACGGGGCGTTTTCGACTCCTCCAAGATACAACGGCGTATTCACTCAACGAGTGTTTGCTAAAAGGGCCAGATCTGACCAAGACTTACATTGGGTTTTTTGATAAGGTTTCGCTTCTGAGACAGTGGCGATTTCAGCTGACTTCAGTCCAGTTTTTATGGTTTCCTGTTTTCAAACAAGAACACCGCAGATTACCTCAGGATTTTTGTGTATCAGATAGATCCGAGAAACTGCTGTTTGACTATAGAATGCAGTGCATGTCTCGGGAATAGGCCGTCTCCCGCTGTTGTGGCACGTACGGTCTCCGGAAAGCTGTCGTCCTGGACAAGAAAAACCCAATTGATGACGTCACAAACTTTGTACTACACAACTTTATGTTGATGACGGATTGACGTCATGTCAATCGTGGAACAGGCGGTTTACAACTTCTGTCTGCCACACAAGAAGCTCTGGCGAAGGCGGTAACTCCGCCTCCACATATGTCGTCAAATAGCCCAGAAGTACTCAAGTCATTTCCGTCTGAGGATATGGCTAAAACCTCAAAACTTGAACTTTGACGAAGATACCTTACCACAACCAGAGAAGCGTAGGCCTTGCTGTGCCTCCAGCACGATGTCTTCACGTTTTGAATCAACACCAAAGGAAAACCATTCACACGTAGGGGGGTTTTGTCTTACGATTAGCAAGTGTGTTCGACCCCCTTGGCTCGTCTCCCCGCATAATTTGTTCAAGGAAATTACTTCTCCGAGATCTCATGACGGAGACTGTAATCTGGGACGAGCCATTGTCTCCCACAAGAAAAAGGAATGGACGAATTGAGAAATTCTCGTGAGTGACTTAGAACAGTTACAGGTTCGCAGGACCCTACGCCCCAAGCTCCGAACGCAAAACTGTCAAAGAGAAGTCCACGCTTTCTCCGATGCCTCGGAATGAAAATAATCGAGCGTCGCGATACTTGAGACAACGGACGTCAGCGTAACACGCACTTTGGATTCGATCCTGGGCAAAAACAAAGTTGCCCAAAGGCACGGCATACAATTCCATGCCTGGAATTGTGTGCGGCTGTGCTCGCGGTGCAAATCGCAGAGACAGTTCTGAACAGCTCGATGTTGACATTGCTGAAATTAAAACTTCTTCACAGACAGTTAAAGTGGTATTGGGTTATCTGTATAACAATCAGAAGTTCTACGTGTATGTGGCAAATCGTGTCGAGTGCATTCAAAACTCTTCTTACATGTCAACAGATGGAAAATATGTGCCTTACTATGAACCCAGAAAGCGTTGCTACAAGACTCATCGCAGAGCGTCAGACCTCACCTCTGTAAGCTGGCTTCAGGGGCCGTTCACAGCTGTACCACGACACAGCACGTCAACGACACGGAACAGTTCCGCGCTGTCAATCCCGGAGCAAAGAAAAGAAATTCGGCCGTCTGCAATAGTCCAAAATCGACGAACATTTCTTCATCCACACCTTGTACAGAACGTTTTTAAAACGGTTTTTCCGACTGGAAGAGACTTTCGGCGCTTTGTTCCGTTTACGACCCATATCCTCCATCTCGTTTAAAGGCCCAAAACGAATGCAAAGGGTGGCATTGCCCTTCGTGAAGGTAAAAAAGTGTGGACAACAGAAACAACAGAAAACATTTGTACTCAACAAGTTACAATCGGAAGCCTACGCAACGGAGTTACAGTGTTTGAATTCAAACAAACCTTCAGCCAAAGACAGCCCCATACTTCCGCTAGATCCGAGTTGAATGCAGACGGGCGTTGGTTGTCGGGGAGACCTAAGCGCGAAGTGACTTACCGGCCAAGTAAAAACCCCGGTCATAGTCCCTGGAAAACAGTCACGTCCTGTCTTGCTGATACGTCACCCACCACCAACTTGGTTAAACCACCAAGGCCGACTCTGAAACAGAGGGAGCTGTCCGCGCAGCAGGTTTTTGGATCAAGGCTGTAAAAGGTTGTTAACTTCCCTCATTCACCACTGCGTCACATGCCGCAAGCCTGCGTGGACGCCCACTCCAGCAGAAATGTCAGAACCTCCCCGCGGATGCAGTGACGCCCACGCCGCCCCTTCACGTATGTAGTACCGACGCCTTCGGCCCGTGGAATGTCCTGACAGAAAACAGAGGCTGGTTCAGCCAGTACAAGCGCTGGGCTATACTGTTTACTGCTTTAACCAGCAAGAGCCATACATATTTGAAATTTGGAGGATGTCCTTCTTCTTCTTCATAAATGCCTCTCAGGAGATTCCAAGCCATACGCGGAAAAGTGGTACAGTACAGGTCGGATCGGTTTCGGCACAAATTTTCTCGCGCAACAGACCCTCTACCATTGACGCCATTAACTGGAGGAAGGCCCAGGTAAAAGAAATTCCTGTACAACAGTGGTGTAAATGGCTGTTATATCCACCCCATTCTCACACATGGGGGAAGTTGGGAACGGCTAATCGCTGTCGTATAGACGTGTGTCTGAATCTATGATGGAACAGTTCGCTTCGAAGATCTAACCCACGAAGTTGCTGACAACATTCATGATGGAGTAATGCCATTAGTGAACAACCGACACTGTGCCCGTGTTTACCGATCCAGATTCTCCTTTCGTGTTAGCTCCCAACATGCCTGATTAACACAGAAAACCGGGGTCGCCTTGTTTGAACCTTTCATACGACGCGGACATCAAAACATATACGGCTATCCAGTGAAAAGAGTTTCAACTCCTCGCAGAAAGTTCTGGCGCAATGGCGCCACGATACGTCCACTCACTTCCAAGTTCCGACGGAAGTAGATGAAGACAAAACAAGAAGTGAGGAGGGGACGTTATAATCCTCAAGGAAAAGGATTCTTCCGCAATGACTGGGGCCTGTCGAGCATCACTCAAGTCTTGCCGGTCAGACGCAGATTTCGCAAAGCCGTCATCCGCGTTGCCAAGAAGGGAAGATTGTGTTCATATCACACGACTATTAGTGAATTGGTCCTGTTCGCTCCCTGTGGTGTTAAATGAATATGTGCCGTGTTCATTATGTGATAGTTCCAACGGAATTCATGTATGCCATTTAATTGATTGTTTTTTTTCTTAAATATTTGTGTTTGTGTGTGACGTCTTTAAAGGACGTTCAGGCGGGGAGTGTGCCGCCACACTGGCCGGTTGACTAGGTCAGTGCTATTCATTGTTGTTGCTTCCCTGTGGCTTCTACCGTGAGCACAGGAAACGTTGTTGAAAAAGAAAATGTCGCCTTGCTATGTGGTTTTTTGCCCGCTGCGATGAAAATGCGGTTGTGCCAACTGTGGCCAAACAACAGTGTGAGTGATGCGTATTTGTTTATCGTTCAAACACCGAATTTGGTACTGTGACTTCTTATTATCGGCATGAAACAGTTCGATGCTTCTGAGTTTTGACCGACGCAACTTCGACAAATTGTGTTAGCAACAACAACCTATAGGAAAGACCTTGAAACTTTGAGTGTAGACAAATGCTTAAAGCTCTGCGTCTATTCTAGTGACTCAATTTTATTGTACCATTACTCTGATCAGTGATTTAAATAACGGCTCTCATTGACAGTGCAGTACTTGCACTGCAGTTAGGTTAATTCTATTTCTTCTTTTTGTATACAGCGATTACCAAGCTCATACCCAACGTCAAGAATAAAGAACTCTAAAGCCTCAGACATGGTTTAATGACGTTAGGTTCATTGGGCCGTGATGGGGGTTAGCTGTATGCTATCCGCGCGTCCAGGACCGAGAGAGGCAGAACACTGCAGATCTGGTTAAAATCACAAACTGGTCCAAACACGGTGGCGATCATGTCTTTCAATCCTGACAAATCTCACACTCTCACTAGTCTCTCTGAAAGGATCGGTGGGTTGGACCCGCCCCACTCCTTTATCACAATCCTCTAGAAGATGTCCCAATTCTTTTTCAAGCTTCTGCGGTCTCACTGTCTGCCGTGATCTTTCCGGGGTAAAACACATTTCCAAGTTTGTGCCTCCAAGCCAGTTGTCCGACTGGGAATCCTCCATGGCAAAGTCCCCTTCTCGCGCCCACCTGAGTCCTCCTGAACCACAAACAAAGCTCATTCTAGTCCGCAGGCCTGATGTGATTACTTGCTCTCCCCTGATGGGCTTGGTACTGCCTACTTCCCACCTTTCTTGCTTTCATGCTGTGGAACCAAGGTATTTTTGGTCATTGGCATCTTCCCGCATGAGGCTGAGTCTTTGGGTCTCTCTCTCCTCTCTCTCACCTGCAGCAGGTCGTGGTCTATTCTGTCTTCTACCGTCTCCTCTCTGTGCTCGCCCCCCCCCTGCTCTGTCTGCGATTCTGTCCCTACCATATTTCGGCAGGGCGCTGCGTCATGGTGCCGCCAAAACCCCCTTCTGGTAAAACTACCAAATCACAGATCCACTGCTCACCTTCACTCTTTCGTTCCTCTATTCCCGCCTTGGAATAAATTCCCTCACTCTGTCAATCCCATTCTTCCCTCCAGGCTTTCAGAAACAGCGTTGTTCACCACCACCTGATTATACCGTCCCCAAACCAACATCTCGATCTTTTCTACCCCCTTTAATCCACCCCAAATCCAAACCTCCTTCAAATTCCCTGCTTTCCTTGCCTGAAAGTCCTTGTAATGTCCATCTTGTTTCCCCGTTCGCCCACCGCCAATCCCTCTTCCCTTCCACAGATCTCCTTTAATGTCTCTGTCCCCACTGTTTTGTCCTTCCTCTCCCACCCCTCTTGTGGTCATGCCCCACGTGCTGTGTGTTGTGTGTTAGCTCTCTACAGGCGAACACACTCTCTCTTGTGTTAGCCTCGACAAGGTATACAAAAAAAAAACATTTATAAGTAATAGATAATAATAATAATAAGAATAATTCACATTACATTTAATTCCCAGATATTAAAAAAAAACACAGAATATCTCATTTGTGTAAACTAAAGCGGAATTTATATTTTTTTGGCATAT
>CM068956.1:1456973-1475717 GCA_035128595.1 Eptatretus atami | reverse complement strand
GTAAATGGAGTCATCACTGTTTGGTGGACGGTGTAGTACACATACAAACATGAGGTGGGAGTGGAGGGGAAGCCGTAGTCAGAGGTATTCCTGGGGGTGTGTGGGAGTGAGGGCAGTGCATGGAGAGTGAGGAATAGAGTCTTTATGATGAAAGAGAGCACTCATCCATCTCAGGCTGAGACTTCAAGGTCTGTCATATCGGAGAGTAGGTGGAGTAACAGGGAGATACTTGGGAGTCAGAGACCGTCTTGAGGAGAAGTTTTTCTGATTCGCAGATTCTTGCTCTGGTTTAGTCCAGTGGCAACCTGTATGGAAAATCCTGGTAAGGTTTGAGCGAAGGCCCCAGCTATTTAGGTCCACACTGTTAATGGAATAGGAGGGAGGAGGGCTTTGGGTGCAAGGGAATGGGGGGAGGTGGGGTAGGACAGGGAGGATGGGGCGGGGGGTGGTAGGAAGTTGTTGAAAGAGTTGTAGGGATTGCAAGAATAGCTCTAGGGGAGGGAGTCGGTTGAGGTCGAGGAGAAGCTACTGTGGTGCTGGGGAAGGGGGGCAGGAGAGGGGGCAAAAGGCAGTTGAGGTATTTATTGAAGAGATGTATTGATGAGTTGGATGTGGAGAGGGAGGGGAAGAGGCAGCTTTGTGGAATGTGAGGGGGCGGGCAACTTGAGAAGGGTGAGTGAGGCGGTGGAAGTGCTGGGAGAAGGGTGAGTGGGGAAAGTTGAGGGAGAAAGGTGAGGGGTGAGTTTTTGAGAAAGGTGAGATGGAAGCTTGGAGTGAGAAGAGTGGGATGGTTGCTTTGAGAGGGAGGGGTGAGAAGGGTGAGTTGGCACTGAAGTTGGGAAAAAAAGAATGGTTCATGGAAAGCAAACAAGCGTAGCAAACTGGTTTTTTTATTTAATTTTTAGAATGGAAGACGTAAGAAACGTTGTAACAGTTGAGATTTTAGGCAAGGTATGAAGGGAGAGGTCGGATATGAGGCAGTCTTGTTTAATAGCAGAAAAGTATTCATTATAAAGAGAACCACACGTGTGAAAGAGGAAGATGAAGCATTATAAGAGATCGTTTTTATTGTTATTATTTTTGAGAGAGTTTTTATCAGATTAGGTGATGGAAAGGTTGTAGAAAAAATCGTGAGGTGAATGGTGAAATTGGATCTGTAAACGCAGGGGGTGGAAACCGATCACGTGGTTTCGGGAGAAGCACGTGGCTCTGGGAGGTGTGGTGTGAAAAGTGAATTAATTAATTAATTAATTTTAAATAAGGATTGCGTATCATTCGGAGAAGGGAAGGTTGAAATGTATCGGGATTTACAATGTATCGAATATTGTTGATGTATGCCAAAAAATATTCCACTTTAGTTTTTCTTATATAATGGGTGTTAATATGTAATGGGTATTATATAATGGGTGTTACAATGTCTTGGGTATTAGAATAATATTAATATTAGAATGGAGTTTGTGTTATATAATGGGTATTATAATGACCCTCGTCATAGCAACATGGCTGCGCATACTCCACTCCCTTCGCTGGAAGAGCGGGATGGCCACAGGAAGATGTGCGAACCCCCCTGCCCTCGGCGGTTGAGCGGGTCGGCCTTCAGCAAAGCTGTAAAACATTTGATGACAAACAGCCAAATCCTCGAAGCTCGCAGAAGATATATCGGAACAAGGTGGGTGGCTCCTTAGACACACCTTAGTCCAATTATTACACGAAAGAGTACAGCAGCAGCAGGATTATGTGATGCAGAGCCCAAGATAAAACTTAGCCGTGTCCGGTTTTCAGCAGCCATTGTAAGTGTTGCCGGCGTCGGCAATGACAACGATGGGTGGCTGGCTGGCGGCCACTTGCAGTGCCACTGAAGCCAGTGTTTATATAGACAGGGGCTCAGTGGCCACAGGCTGTGCCGCTTTTTCGGGCGATGCCAGTGACGTGTGTTGGGTGGCCACCTCAATAGCCGTCTCGGCTATTACTCCTCTATGCTCCAAATGTCAGCTCACCAACAAGAGGAAGTGTTCCATTCAATGCCGGTAATGTAATTCTTATAACCACTATTTATGTGTTAAATTGTCTGGGTGTCAGGCGGCGGTGCTTATGTCCAATTGGTCATGCCCTGCCTGCCTTGGGATTGCACCGAAGGCCTCTCCGGCTATCCCAGCCCAACCAATGGACGTTCCCACCTACTTATTGAGATGTCATAATAATTTTAGGGTACTCTGTAAAGTACCCAAGGGTGCTCGTATCCCTGTCTCCGATAAAAAGATGTTGAGCAAACTTCTCCGTGGACATTGTCCTCGGAACCAGGCCCTTTGGCCTGGGATCGCCTCCTGTTTTTTTGTTCTTGGCCTTAGTGTGCTGATAAAGAGGCTCAGGACTCCCCAATGTGTCATTCTTCAAGTCAAGTGTCAGGTGGCCGTTTTTTTTTATTTTTTTTTGGGGGGGGGGGGGGGGAGGCAATGGACATCTTGCCACCGCTTCCAGTCATCCTTTCTGGCAACTCCACAATTTAGCCTCATAAAGCCGATAACTCTCAATGTATCAATAGAAGGGTGAAAGCCAAATTTGCCGATATGGATATCAAGGGGGCCATCAGAAAGTTGGTGTCTTGTGAGGGGCATGACCCACAATCAGTCGAAATGACTGAAGCCCCCAAAGCCAAACACCCAGCTGCCCCGCCTGACCTCAACCTACAGGCCGCGCCCGACGGTGAATTCGCCACTCTGGTGGTTCTCTCTGAGCATTCCATCCGAATCGCAGTCAACCTTTTTCCATTTGGGTCGGCTGCGGGCCCCGATGGGCTCAGACCAGGACATCTTCAGGCTCTTTTGAGCAAGGAATCTGCCGATGTGGGGGGCTGCTTACTCTCTTCTCTTACCCTGTTCATTAACATGGTTCTGTGGGGAGAGGTTTCCGAAGCCGTGCATCCTGTTTTTTTCGGTGCAACTTTATTTGCTCCATCCAAGGACAGTGGTGGTCGTCCGATCGCTATGGGCAATACTTTGCACCATCTCGTGACCAAAGTCGCAGTCCGATCTTTTTCTGAAGATCTTAGGGCTGAGCTACGTCCTATCCAGTTGGGCTATTCAGGTGGGTGTGACGCGGCTGCCCACGCTGCAAGACTTTCTCGGACAAATCCGCCTCCAAATCGCGTCTTTCTCAAGATCGACATGCGTAATGCATTTAATTGCTTTTTTTTGTCTGAAGTACAAAGGCGCTCCCCCAGTATCTATCTGCTCATCTGGCAGGCATATGCCAGGCCCTCTGATTTGTTCTATGGCAACGAGGCCATTTATTCAGCAACTGGCATTCAACAGGGGCCAGGTCTTTTTTCCCCCTGGGCATTAACCCAATGGCCAGGGAGGTTCAGTCAGAGTTCAATATATGATACCTTGACAACGCATCGTTTGAGGATGAACCTGCAAAAGTGCTGGCTGACCTCCAGAATATCATTGCCCGGTTGACCGACATTGACCTCGAGATTAATGGTGACAAGTGCGAGTTGGCCATCCTTAACCATGCATCGCTGGATGACTGTCAGCTTACTGAGGCCATATTTAAGGCAGTGCTCCCTGATATTGATTGTTTTGATCAATGACTGTACTCTTCTTGGTACTCCGATCTCCCCAAGGCCTTTGCCAAAAGCTATTATCGAGAAGCATGGCCGTCTGGAGCAAATTGACGCATACAAAGCATTTGTGCTGCTCAAAAACTGTTTCGCTCTGCCCAAGTTCCTGTACATCTTGCGTGCGTCTCTCTCCAACCTGAATGGTGCACAGCTAGGAGCTTTTGACCACACCGTTTGCGAAACTGTTAGTAAAATCTCCAATGTTGCTTTTAATGATTCTGCTTGAATGCAAGCTACGCTCCCAGTTAAGCAGGGAGTTCTGGGTTTCAGGAGAGCTATTGATATTGCTCTCCCTGGCTTCATCTCCTCATTGCTGGCAGTCCACCCCTTAGTCAATGCCATTCTGTCCCACATAAGCGGTTTGGCACAAACAGGGAAGTTGACATCGGCGGTGTTGTCATGGAGTTCAGCCCATATCGGTATTTGCAAACCCGAAGGCCTGTCCCTACTTCGCCAAAAAGCATGGGAAGTTGAGGCGGTAAGAGTGTCTTTTGTCAGCCTGTTGAACAGTGTGGTTCAGGTCACCAGAGCCCGTCTTTTGGCCGTAGCCACAAAAGAAACGTGGGATGTGGCTTCACGCGGTCCCTGTTCCCTCTTTGGGAACACACCTTGACCCTGAGTCTTTATGGGTTGCGGTTGCACGACGAGTTGGAGCATCATTCTGTGAGCGGCATACATGTCAATGCGGCAGTATGATGGATACGCTTTGACACCATGGTCTGTCATGCCGTTTCAGTGCCAGTCAATCTTTTAGACATTCAGTACAATGGCGGACTCACGCGCAGCCTGTGATATTTTATCATCGTACGGAACGGGGCACGAATAACCCACATCTTTGGTCGGGCCTGCACATGGGGTTGCAGTAACGTCTTACCATCGGTCTTCGCTCACCACGACAGCCACAAATGTCTCCCGCGGATGGCAGACATCCTTCTGCACCTCTGCCTCGATGCAGCTGCTTCCAGGCAGAGGCATGCTGTGCGGCCGGATCGCTCGGGCCGCATGGCGCACTACGGAGCAGGCACATTGACTAGCGCCAACCGCGGGTCGCCGGGGCACGGCACGGGGTTCGGTGCAAGGCGATTCATATCATGGAGTTCGGTGCAAGGCGATTCATATCACGGGGTTTGGTGCAAGGCGATTCATATCGTGGGGTTCGGAGCGAGGCGAATCATATCATGGGGTTCGGAGCGAGATGATTCCGCCGCTTGGAACCATCTTGCCGGAAGTGGAGTGGAGCTGCTTCCGTCCATCACGGTCAGGCCGCACACTCGCACAGTGGCCAGGGCCAATTAGAGCACCAGATTCGGGTGATGACACATCGCTTTGGGTCGTCACCCCTGCCCCGCACCACAGGGTCTATAAAAGAATGGGTCGTGGAGCCGCTAGTGTCCTTCCTGCCCATCGTTTTTGCCCATCATTCCTGCGCATGGCTCCTGTCTGCTCATTCCTGTCTGCTCATTCCTGTCTGCTCGTCCTGGGCTGGTGGTCGTCTTTCCTGTGCTACGTTCCCGTCAGCAGGTGGATTTCCGTTCCGGCTCCAGCTCCAGATCCAGTTTGAGTGCCAGTTCCTGTCATTCCTGTGCACCGCTCCTGTCTGCTCATTCATGTCTGCTCGTCCTGGCCTGGGATTGACAACCTACCCATTCGCCTGCTAGCTCCGCCCTTCTTTACCAATTTGCCTGCTGACTCTGCCTTCTTCACCGCCTCGTCGCCCTCTCTACCCACTGGCTTTTGACTCCGCCCTCTCCACCCACTGGCTTTTGACTCCGCCTCTCTCCGCCCACTCGCTTGCTCCGTCTCTCTCCACCCACTGGCTTTTGACTCCGTCTCTCTCCACCCACTGGCTTTTGACTCCGCCTTTCTCCACCACTCGCTATTGGCTCCACTCAAGACCCTCCCTTCACGCCTGATGGTCACGTCTCATTCTCGTGACCGATGCTGGCTGCACAAAGTGCCACGAAGCAAGAGACGACACGCGAGCTGTCAGGGAGGTATCGCCCAGCGGAGCATCCCCCCAAACGTATTGGTGGCGCGATTGGGCAATCGTGCAAGGTATGAGAGACCGTTAGCTCATCTCTCCTTTTCTCTTCATTAACTCCTCTTCATCGGGTGTTGTGTGTTGTGTGTGTGTGTGTGTGTGTGTGTGTTGTTGTGTGTGGTGTTGTGTGTGTGTGTGTGCGGTGTGTGTGTGGCGCGCCTGTCCTCGCTAAGTTAAGATTGTGGAAGAATTATATCAGGATAACTCTGCTCTGTCTGCTTTGTAAGTTGCTTGTATTATTGCCGCACCTCTCACATTTCTTCCTATCTCTGCTCAGACAACAATAAACAATATTCACTGTGCCACATATCTTTCCTCACCTGCCTGTTAATAATTATTTGTTAGAAATGTTCCCAGCTCGTTTTTGTCTTTTCTTTCATTGATCAGCATGGTCCGTATCCTAACCCTAGCCGGGACTTTATTCCAACGATCCGTTCCTTTTAGCCGGTACGTCCTTGGCAGTGTCGCTCGGCTGCATCTGATCCGGTAAAGTGATCCGGTTCGGACAAGGCGTACCGAGGGTGTGTCCCCGGTAATTAGGTCACGTGATTAATTAGGTAACCTGATTAACCCATAGACGGGAGGACCTAAGTCACATGGTTGAGTTATTGGCGTTCATGGTTGGTTAGCGACCCGCTGCATCACGGAATTATCCGTGTGCGACGGCCTACAATCCGGGAGTCTGGTGGGAACCCGAGATAGCTTCCTTCCCCTGTGGTGGTTTCTACACCGACCCCGGCCCGCAACAATATGTAATGTATTATATAATGGGTATAATATGTTATTGGTTCACGAAAAAATATTTTCACGAAAAATATAAGTGACCACTATATTCGTTATTGTTGTGTGTCTCTCTGTTGTCTGTCCCGAGCATAGCTCCGTGGGTTTTGATCCGATCCTGATGAAATTTTGGTGGGAGTTTATATCATGATCTAGTTGTGTTTTCCTGAAAATGGGCGTGGTACCCCATTATGGGCGGAGCAGCACCAAAAACATGTGTTTTTAGGGGTAGCCGATTTCAATTTGCATCTTCTCCGAGGGTTTTGTCGAATCTGACAGGGGTTTCGGTATTGGTTAGCCAATGGCACTCATACCCCACGGAGCTCGATTTTCATTTTTCCAAGGTCAAGGTCACAAGGTCACGAACTTAGAAAATTGCGATTTTGACATAAAAAAATTTCTTCTCCGAGGGTTGTCGAATCTGGCAGGGTTTCGGTATTGGTAGCCAATGGCACCTGCATAGCCCCACGGAGCTCATTTTTCATTTTCGTCCCAGGACAAGCCACAAGGTCATGAACTTAGAAATTGCAATTGTGTTTTTAGGGGGTAGCCGATTTCAATTTGCATCTTCTCCTCGGGGGTTTTGTCAAATCTGACAGGGGTTTCGGTATTTGTTAGCCAATGGCACCTCATAGCCACACGGAGCTCGATTTTTCATTTTCGTCCCAAGGTCAAGGTCACAAGGTCACGAACTTAGAAAATTGCGATTTTGACATAAAAATCCATCTTCTCCGAGGGGGTTGTCGAATCTGGCAGGGGTTTCGGTATTTGGTTAGCCAAATGGCACCTGCATAGCCCACTGAGCTCGATTTTTCATTTAGTCCCAAGGTCAAGGTCACAAGGTCATGAACTTAGAAAATTTCAAATTTTGACATAAAAACAAACGACCGCCCAAACTTTGAGAGCTAGGATGACAATATTTTTTATGCATAATCTTGAGGTCATTCCCACCTAAAGTCTTGAAACCATTTTTCTCTATCTCGAACACCTTGCCCGTGGTGCCCCCTTCAAGTTTGTTTTTACGCTGATTTCATCAAAGTATGGATAATCCGAAGTGTGAAATGCCATATAGCCTATATGACGTTATATTGTTCCTGGAATGTTCCAGAGAAGTTTTGCACCAAAGGTCATAATCCTTGACCTTTGACCTTTAAAGTTCACAAAGGTCAAATTTTCAAAGTTGTGGGAATCGAACCGGGTTTTCGACTTCTTCGACGAACTAATTCCAATAAGCTATAGCACGTATCCTGTTTCCTTATTTTAATGTCCACAACATTGTTTTGTGACCTTTAAAGGTTATGCAAAGGTCAAATTTTTAAAGTTGTTGAACGAAACCGGGTTTTCGACATTTTGCAGCTAATAACCTGTCACTCGTACCACATCATGTTGATCATTTTTATAACTTGGTCAAACATTATCACATTGTCTCATCCTTGACTTCTGAAACAATCTACATCGTCAAATACCGCTCGTGAACCATCGTCGTCTTCAGACTTGTCGGTCTTTAAGTAATGTGTAATATGTAATGGTTATTATATAATGGGTATTATAATGTGTCGGTATTGTAATGTAATGGGTACTATATAATAGGTATTATAAAGCATGAAAATGGGTATTATAATGTGTAGGTATTATAATGTATAAGTATTATAATGTAATGTGTAATATGTAATGGTTATTATATAATGGGTATTATAATGTATCAGTATTGTCATGTAATGGGTATTATATAATAGGTATTATAAAGCATAAAAATGGGTATTATAATGTAATGGGTATTATAATGTATAGGTATTATAATGTAATGGGTATTATAATGTATAGGTATCATAATGTAATGGGTATTATAATGTATCGGTATTATAATGTATAAGTATTATAATGTAATGGGTATTATAAAGCGTAAAAATTGGTATTATGATGTATAAGTATTATATTGTTGCAAATGCCCTTGGGGTATTTTTCTGTTCCAATTTGCAGGTCAGATACAGCTATTTTGTACAATGACCGTTCAGTTCTCGAGAACCACCATGTGAGTGCTGCATACCGCCTGATGCAAGAGGATGAGGAGATGAACATATTGATGGGCCTCTCTAAAGATGACTGGAGGTGAGGATGTACAGAAAAGTCTGGTTGGTAGAAAGGATGAGTTGTAAGTAACGAGATGAGATGATGGAAATTTTTCTTGTGAGGGAACTTTCTGGTGAAAAGACTATCTGACAACCATGATGGGCCAAATGGCCTCCTCCTGCACCAAAATACCTTGTGTATCCTTATGTAACTGTTAAGAACTGAAAGAAAGGGGAAGGGGATGACAGAGAGTTTGGGTTTGGGGGGAGGGCGAGTTGGGAGGGTGAGGTTGAGGCGTTAGGAGAGGGTGGAGTTGAGGATTTTGGGTTTGGGGGGTTGACTTGAAGAAGAAAGGGGAGGGGAGGACCAAGAGTTGGGGTGGGGGGGGCAGAGTTGGCAAATGGTGTTTTAGGCTTTGGGGGAGAAGGTGGTAGAGGACTTGGGGTTAGGCGGAGGAGTTGAGAACTTGAAGACGAAAGGGGGAGGACAGGACAGAGACAGAGTGTGAAAGGGGGTTGAGGCTTTTGTGTGGGTGGAGGGTTGTGCAGCACTTATGGTTCACAGTGCTGGTTGAGGACTTGGGGTTGTTATGCACTGCCTCTGAGCACCAACGTGGGTACACCAGTTACCCGGAGAGGTAGCACTGTAAAAAAGACTTATGGACAATTATATGTACCATCTATTGTTTAATAGGTGAAAGCAATGCAAGACATGAGACAGAACGATATTTAATAAGTAATTTATTAATCCATACTGTCTACCTTGAAAACACTAATACCATTTTAAAACATCCCATAATAATGATGATTTAAAAAGAAACACTCAATGATTTTAAAACTCCCCAAATCATAAAACAATACACATGACAGGTTTGAATACAGTTTCAAATGAACTCACGACTTTCATGTCGGCAACTTATCTCAGGTACCCAGTTCTTCATAAAACTTCAGCAGGATACAAATTGATCTCAAAGTCGGTTGTGGACACGTTCAAAGCAGTCTTACCCTGTTGAGTGCACACAGGTTGAAGTCTGATCAGCCAGTTCTGTTTCAAGTCCCCAGAGGGCGATTTTGGCATCCTCAAAGCAAGCAGATGAATCCTCGTCCACGACTCACTGATAAGGATCTCAACAGACCAGCTGCCAAAGAGCGAGAAGACGACAACAAGCTCTTTGCCTTCCCAATGCGACCAGAGAGATAATGCCTGTTTGGATGTCGTCTCCAAGACACCAGCAAGGCAGTAGACTAAGTTGAGCACCAACCTGCCAGTAGATAAGATTGACCAGCATCCACAGGGGTGCATCTGGTTCTTGATTCAGGACTTTGGAGTATCAGAACGAGTCATGGTTAGCGTGCAGCACTCTCAATACCCTCTTTTCTGTTTGAGCCCAGTTTTAAAATGAAATCAGCCACAGGACGTGTCGCAGCACACAGCTGTTCCTTATCATACCGGTCACATCTTGTCCTAATTTTTGACACTCGGTTGGTTATTTTATGGTCGTGTGACACAAGCTCAATGACAGTGCTCTCCCTCGTCTGGCACCTTAGAGCCAAGCTGTTTTCATTCCCAAAAGCTCTGATCAAAGCCTTCTCGTATGATGTTGGTCTTGCAGAGGCAGCATCGCCCTGGCAAAGTTCGGTGCGCCCCGACAGAAGATAAATACATCCTTTTTACCAAGTGACTTGTTCAGCCACTGGACATTATCAGTAACCCTGACATTCCTATACTTTACACTCCTTAGTACCCAGCATGAGTGGGTCGAAGGCTTTCTGGGCACAGCATCACTTTCAATTACCTTTCACCACAGTTCAAACATAATTTGAGAATTCCAAGGGCAGATAGATAAAGACTGACATCAGGATTGGGATGGTGGGAAGTGTGATTAAGGGCACTAAGAAAGAGTGCTGTATGAAAGTGATGGGAGACAGAGTGTGGGTTTGTGAGTGATCCAGGAAGCAAACAGAAAAGAAGGGAAGAAGTGGAAGAAGTTATATGGGTGAAGGACTTTTGAAAATGAGTGTTGGAGATTAAATATTTATAAATTTCATTTTAAAAGATTTGAGTTGATGGGGTGAGAGGGAAAGCTGATGAAAAGGAAGGAGGAGGAAATAAATCATTGTGGGACTGAACAACTTAAGGAATGAGCTTGGAATAAATGATAATAATTAATGACTTTAATAACACGTGGCCATTTTGAGTTCAGAAAAATGAATGAAATGAGGGAATGATTTTGAGGCAGTTTCAGAAAAGATAAGTTTGATGAAAGATACGGTTTCGCAAGGAGTGAATAGGGAAGCAATCAAAGAATGGCCAAACAAGGAATGAGACATCATCAAAACATGAGGTTAGGGGCTGTTTTGTTTATTTTGTTGCTATTTTTAAAGAAAGTATAAGGAAGGTGTTTGAGTGAGGATGGGAATTGAGATGGAGAGGCAATTGGAGGAGGCACTTAAAGGGGATGTGCCTGTGTGGGTAAAAAATTTGTAGGCTCAACTAGCAGAGGCACACCTACAAGATCAAAATAACCAAATGGTCATACAGAAGAGCAACAATCGACACAAACATTATATGACCAACAATTGTTAGTTATAATATGACCAACAATCGACACAAACAAAACTGCATAACAATTGATGGTGACAGAGATAAATCCAGAACAGTTTACTTAACTTTGGAAGCAGGCCACTTGGAGAAGAGAAGAAAAGAAAAGCTGCCACTGCCTGAAAGCAGAAATCAGATTTTTCCAAGTTAGAATGAGGATCTGCTTCAGGTGACAAGACTTTATATATAAGGTGATTATAAGGGGATCTGATAGAGATTAAGGTAATAAAGTGTATTGACAAAATGAGTGCAAAATAGTTTTTCGGCAGAATGGAGAGTGACAGAAACCGGGGCCATTGCAGCTTTTGAGTAAAGAATAGGTGAGAGTTCTCAAATGCTTAATGTAAACGTGTATCGTATCACGCCACTCCCGAAGTGGGGGAGTATTAAAAGTCATAATACCCAAATTCTGTACATGAAAAAGAAGACGACATCATACAGGTGGGGCAATGATCATATTAGAATATAATACTGTTATGGTATCGGTACAGGCTCACGGGGTGTGTAATCACACCGCCACCACTGCTGACCCTGAGGCTGCTGGCCACAGATAACTCCACACCGCGGCGGGTTGTTGAGCAACCGCGAACGCTGGTTGGGATAATTATGTCGAACAGGGTCCTCTCGCCTATTATGTAGTGTTACCAATTGGTGACCTAATGTCCGTGCCCTCAGCACATACTCGTATCACTGCCGAGCGGACAGAGTGCAGTGCTGACTAACCTGCAGAACCAATCAGTGAAGCAAAACTTCCCGTCTATTGATTACGAACAGGGTATGTTGGATCGATGAAAGAAAGGACAAATGAGCAGATCTGGAAATGTAACAACGTTTATTTGCACACACTAGCAAGAAATCATCAAACACGTGTTTACAAAACAACAGCCCTATTTATTTACACATGCAGGCAATTATCAAACAATTAATCAAACAGGTATTTACAAGCAGGTATTTACAGGCAGGTATAGACACAGAAGAGCAGACTTACCCCTAATACGTATTTCCCTCTTATACAGACTTACTTAGACAACAGACAGGTGCCATCATTCAATCCGGGAAGGAGACTAGAAGAACTGAGGAGAAAAGCAGAGTGGAGTGTGGTGATGACTCCTCCCTTACCTCATGCAACCATGCAGGGGGTGGAGTGTCGGTATTGTGTTGGAAGCATGTGGTGTGAGTATATGTGGAGTTGCGAGATGCGGGGGACTGCATCACGCCCTTAGCTCATGGGCCACTAGCCCCGGCATGACTCGCTCCTGCTCCTGCTCCTTGTATCTCAGAGCAGCTGGGTCCAGCGTCACCAGCACTCTGGCAGACAATCTCTCGAACAGGCAGTTGGAGATGTACTTGCGCCGTTGTTGCATCAACAACTGCCCCACGGGGCATCGCCAACAGCTACCCGAACACCCTTGCATTCCGTCTCTTACAGCGACTTGGGCTGGGCATGGTTTTGATAAGTAAACGTCATGCGAGCATCCTTCGACCCCTTGTGGCCCTTTCCCATTGGTGCGCATCCGACGGGGGTGGCGTGCCTGCGCCAGCAGTGGAAAATCCCGTGCCATGCTGTGGAGATGGCCATGGGAGCCCCCCAGCCCCTCCCCTCGTGTACCCAGTGCTCCACTGTACAGTACATACTGTATTACATATGCGAGATGTCCTTTGTACTGTACAGCATACGGGAGAAGTGTTCTCTCATGTTACAAATGTACGAGTGCAGGGAGCAAGAATGTGGGAACGTAATTCGGTGCCGGTCCTCCGGACCGGTACTGAATTTGCGGGTAAGTCCAATGTGGCTGCCAAACCATGTGACCTATGACATCATAGGTGGGGAAATTTTTGTTCCTCATGGAAAGGTGGTCATACCTGTAAACTTTCTCCTTGATCTGTTCAGTCGTTTCAGAGAAGATTTTGAAGGTTTTTATTATCATTATTATTTTTTTAATATGGCTGCTGAACCATGTGACCGATGATGTCATAAATATTTTTTCTGTTTACCAATTTATCCCTAGATGACCCTCAAAAATTTTATACTGATCGGATGTAGCGTTCTACGTATGCAATTATGACATCATAACGAAGGCACCTATGACATCATAAAAAATAAAACCACGCATTTCCCATGGGGAGTACTTGATGTGCCAATTTTCAATTTTTTCCATGGAGTGGTTTGAAGATACAGAGGTCCAACGTTACTCCTTCTTTTCAACATAGCTGCCACACCAGGTGACCTATGACATCATAATTATCATTAAAACATTCTCCATGAGTAGTCGCTCCTATGGTGAAAATTTGTGTCAATCCGAAAAGCGGTTTAAGAGAAAAGGGAATAACAAAATGCAGATATGCATGTACGTACGCAAGTACGCAGTATGTAAGCACATACGGGATCAATTGCTGAATCCCGCTTTTTGCTTCGTGAGCACGGGCTAATGAGTGGATCGAGTAGTGAGGGTGCTTGATCCAGATGGACCGAAGGACGAGAATAAACTGACCGCGGGGTTGAAAGAAAGACCGACGGGATGAAGGACAGGCTATTGAATTGGGTTTGGTGAAGTGGATTGTTGGTGGATTGAGGAGATCAAAAGCAGGTAGAGAATAGGAAGATCACACCGGGAATACACACTAACCTCAACGCATATCTCCACAAACCTCTACACAAAGGGCAAAGGTCTTCCTACCACATAAATGGATGAAATAACTCATTCTGGGGAGCTCGACGTGTCCATGCATGCTCTTCCCTGAGATGCATTTCCAAAACTGTATCAATACTGTTTGTGTTTGTGATGTACTTCATTCCAACAATGCACTCTTTGAGCCACTGGATGGAATGAGTTGAAAACTGGTGGTTGTAATTGTGGTTTGGACTGGGGAGTTTTATGGGGGGAAAAAAATGATTCATACTCCCAGAAGCGTGAACATTATGAGAACTGAACCACTGGACAGAATGGATTGAAATGTGCTGGTTGTACTCTGGGTGTTGATTTCAGAAGGTAAAATATTAAATAAATAAAAAATCCCCCGGTGTTCAGGGTTGAGGAGCACCCCAATTTTCTCCGTGTAAATGTCTATCGTCTCTAACCACCTGGTATAAGCAAGCTTGTATTGCAAGTTATAACGAGAATGACACTCGAGAGAGAGCGCATACCTCCGCCAGACTGAACAGTTTATGTTTTGTATCCCACTGATGGGACGGATCTGGATCCGCCTTGTCACACACCCAACCTGTCCACTGAGTTTTGGCCGAATCCGTCCACAACTTTATGAGATATCGTGCTCACAGACAGACAGACAGACAGACAGACAGACAAACAAACGGGAGTGAAAACATAACCTCCATCCACCTTCGGTAACTGGTTCATTCCACCACTTTGATGATGTCAAAGGCGTATTTTATTACCAGTCAGTAGGGATGGGTTCTTTGCTCGTGATTGTTCATTTATATAAAGCTGTTGGTGAGAATGAGCTGTGTACAGCATCGTGCAACAAAAATATGTGCATTGGTGGATTAAGTTGAATAGATTGGATGCAGGACAAGGACGATGGATGACGTGACCTGTGTTGTTAACTTTCCTTATATGTTATGATTTGAGCGTTTGAATTTCGAAAATTCCAAATTTTCCTCATTAAGACTTTTCTTGAAGGTCCGCATTACTCACTCGGCTGAGGGGTTAGCCTCCAAATAAAAGACATTGGGTAAATGACATGAAGGATTTGTAGGAGAGGTGATAAGTTGTCACTGCAAGCAAGGATGGACATCAGGCTTGCATTGTGCAGAATTTCTTTGTCCTTGCTGATTTTTCTGTTGAATTTGACCAGGCAATTTGGGGAAAGAGAATGAGTGATATCAATCTGAAGCTACGCCTTCATTAGTCATCTTGCTTTTTGATAATGACGCCGCTATGTGCAGAAGTGTGCTCAGCTGATGTTTCAAAAAAATATATAAAATAAACCCCATTTAGATACATGTAATAATTTTCAGCCACCAAATCCCATTTGGGTATAATTCAGGCTGAATTAATTAATGTTCAAATGATTAATTTGCCTATTATGAACTTATTTCAAGGAACTGGCAGTGTAATTTTCATCTGAAGCTTTGTTATTAAATATTGATGGATGCAAACGAACCTGCATGCTTTGTGCACTTGCTCGGTTCTTTGTGACACTGATCTTACCACGTAACAAGCTGGCTGCAAAATATTATCCATAGACAGTAGGAAGTCATTTTGCCCATCATGCATGTGCAGCCCACATGCACACGCCATTCGTCGAAGGTTGAAAAAAAGGTTGGAGTTGGGTCGATCCACATTCAAAAGTGAAAGCACGACCGACGCGTATAGCTGCTCTGAAGGAAATTGTAAATGTCCAGGTGTTTTGACCACCGAGTTGTCTTCATGAGGGACAGGTATCATGTGTCAGGTTACTTACTGTGTCAAGTCATTGCAAAAGGAAGACTGTGAATCTAACATGGTTTTCATCGTCATCGTATGTGTGATTTGGTGTGGTGTGCTGTCTGCATGGTGCACCTGGGAATCGAAAAGTCGAGTTAAGCAATTGCTTCACTTTGTCTGTCTGTCTGTCCATCTGTAGACGTCAGTTTATGATCGAGAAACAACTTCATTTTAATTGAATGTTATATTTTCGGAACATGATTGGAAACACCCCAAACGCATTTCTAAACACGAGGAAAGCTTGGATCACCGAAGTTGTTTGCTGCCATGGGTACAGCGTGCGAAGACAACGGGTACAGTTGATGCAGCAACAAGCTCGGCAGTTTCACACTTGTAGATCAGCTTGTAGAGCTGTGCGTTCAGTTACCGATCAGCATTTAGAGCGCTCGCCAAGTGGCTTAAGCACTCAAGTAAGCACTCCAACGAAACGGTCGAGAAGGAACAGCTGGCTTACCAAGTGATAGCAAGCTTTTTGGTAATGGAACACCTTAACATGGCATTTTTTTCCAAGGGGTAAAAAGTCAATAAAACATGGGAATTCCTCTGGATTTTTTTGTCGTTGAGTCCAAAGCAACGTAGGTTAAGGGAGTGTGAAAATAACATGGTCCTCTTTTTTTAGGACGGTTTTGGGCAAAAATAACACAGTCCTGTTTTTACCTCTGGCACCGAAGGTGGAAGTTTTCACCCCTTTCTGACTGTTTGTCTGTTACTTGGCAAAAAAAATTATTTCTTGACAAGCGTGTTGATCACCTTCGTTTGTTACATGCAAAATCTAAGGTTTTTCAACTATATTGGGCAGTCGATTATTTTGGAGGTCAACATCAGCCGAAATTCTAAAATTGTCAATTTTAGATTCAATTCAAAATTGTCATCCAATTCACTTGTAATTTGAAGAGGATTTATATTTCAGGTCACTGAATTCAACTAGCCAATTATTTTTGAGGTCAACAAAGACCGAAATGTCAACATAGGCCCAAGGTCAACAACTAAGGTGGTATTTCTAAAATTGTCAATTTTCATCCAATTCACTTGAAATTTGAAGAGGATTTATATTTGGTCACTGAATTCAACCAACAATTATTTTTGAGGTCAAATTTGTTTTATGGCTTTTGCAAGTGTTATGCTCTGCACGGCGTCGTCTTCTTCTTTGTTTGTGTGCAGGGTGTCTCAAAAAGTTTTGGATGGATCCGGATGAAATTTGGTAGACAGGTTGGGTGTGTGACAAGGACAAAGATTTTGGGTAAGATTCGGATCCCGATCCGGCTACTAGAATCTTTTATGTGATTCTTCACCATTGAGAGATGCGTCCATAAATGATATAGAGCACGATATCTCAAAAAAGTTGTAGACGGATTCGGACGAAACTTGGTGTACAGGTTGGTTGTCTGATGCGGATGAATCTTTTCAATTTTGGTGAAGATGTGAATCCGGATATGAGAATTTTTTTTTAAAAAAAAGTGATTCTTCACCTTTGAGAGAAAGAGCTGAAGCAATATATAGTACAATATCTCAAACTGTTGTGGGCGGGTTTGGACGAAACCTGGGGGACATGTTGGGTGTGCGACAAGGACTAATTGATTCGATTTTGGTGAAGATCCTAATCTGGATCCGGATACGAGAATTATTTAATTGTATCAGTGATAAATCACCATTGAGAAATGGGGCTAAAAACGATATGTAACATGAAATTTCAAAAATGTATTGGGCCCGAAATGTTCTCATGGATCAGGCTTTGCGTGGCGGAGGTATGCGCTCTTCCGAGTGCCTTTCTAGTTTGGGCTGGTTTTGGGCGAAAATAACACGGAGTCCTCTTTTTTGGGGTATAGATCTTGTTTCTTTGAATAAAATGTAAAATAATAACCGTTTCTTAAATGAACACCAAATTTACGAGAGTGGCATGTGGCAGATTTGAGTAGCAAATGTGTGGTCGTGGCAGAATACAGGGTTCCTTCAGTGACCTTGGAGGTTATTTTTATTCTTTCCCACTCACACAAAAGTTGTTGGGTTGGTGTGGCCTTAGGCAAACAACCATTGTTTTGCCTTATTATCAATTATAGCTGCTTTTGTATAACCAGGGGCTGCAGACGTTGAAAATGCTGAAATTGAAAAGGCTTCTGTGAGGTTGTTTCCTCACATCACTTTTTTGGCCTGAACGAAAAGCTCACTGATAACTTTCAGCCTCTCATCCCATGGCCCTTTGCTCCCTCCATTCTTTAACCCCATTGCTTTTGATGTCTGCAGGGAATTTCGTGCTCTCGTTATAGAGATGGTCCTTGCCACAGACATGTCAGGCCACTTCCAGCAGATCAAGTCGATGCGAAATGGGATTCAGCAGCCGGAGGGGTAAGTGAAACACGTCCCATCACATGGAACGAAAATGGGTTTTCTTTTTCAAAATTCACTTTGATCTTGTGCAAATAAGACTGTTCAATTCACCATGAGATGATATCTATGACATTTTGTATCATCATGAGTCATGACCATTTACCAGATCCACCACTTGTGTTAACAATACTTGTTTACTTGTACTTTGCTTTTATTAAGTTTAATCTCTCTATAATTCCAGCAATGTGTGTGTGTGTGTGTGTGCGTGTGTTTGTGGTGTGTGGTGTGTGGTTGTGTGGTGTGGTGTGACCGCTGTTTCTCGACAACCACTGGTCCGATCTAATTGAAACTTGCCAGGTATATTGCTGGGGACCTGAGTATGTGCCTTTTCAAGGTTTGATATTAATCGGACAAGTGCTTCCCAAGTTATGGCCATTTATTTACCAAACCAATAACAGGACACGGTGCTGCGTAGGCGTGGCCTGTGTGGTTTTTCTGGCACGAGGTTTGAAATGTTTTTTTTGTTGTGGGGGTTTTTTTGTTTGTTTGTTTTTTTTGCACGTACGGCCACGGCTTCTCTTCTCTTTGTGTTTCCTTGCGATGACATTGCGAAAAGGCAAATACGTTGGCCTCATTGAATAATTGGCCATTAAAACTAAATTGCGAATAATCGTAACTGCGATATGCGAACTTCCGGGACGGACTTAACTTCCGGACTTCCGGATAGTGACGACTTACTGTATTCTTTCTCGATTTCTCGACTTAGTGTATTCTTTCTTTCTCGATTTCTGTACTTTCTCGATTTTCTCGATAAATTCTCAATAAATTATAGAGAGATAAACACAATGCCCCAATCC